>BGPR01011241.1:0-23504 GCA_013235015.1 Araneus ventricosus
CGTCCCCTCCGCGCCCCTTTAGCTACGCCACTGCTAGTTGGATATCCATTTTTATCAGCTTTACTGAAAACAAAAATTGACCGAGAAATAATGTTCGAAAAAAATTCTGTAGATGGCAGCACTACAAACAAGAATTTTCTGTCACATTCATGGATTTTTAAGTAGTTGGTGAAAGGGAAAGCAGAATATCACAACATTCAGCGAAAATAAAATAGAAAATGCAGAAGAGATAAAAACAAACGAATCGTTTTGCTTTAGAAAATGCCATGCATACGAAGTTCTTTAGTCTGTGAGCCAGCGATAAAATGAATTTATACAATATTTTCATAACGATAGGTCGTCCCCAAACACACATCAGGAGGGTTTTTGCTTCCAAAGCAACATTGCCTGTCGTACTGACAATAATGTAGCCTTGGAATTCAACTCATTCTTTAAGATAGATTGGGCTGTGAGGTAGTGTAGAGGTAAAGAATAGAAACTTTTAAAACGTACATTTTCACCATAGATATTTATTTTACGAGTTATAGAATTTATTCGCATTTGCTGTAAATACCTTTACATTTCAGCTTTTTTTAATGGGCCAACTTATGTGCCAACTTGTACTTCTGAAGCGCTGATTTGTTATCTTTTGCTTTTTCGTAAGCACGATTTACATAGATTCCTCTTCTGGTATGTTTTCATAGAAAGACTTACTGTAATCCAACTTCAATATTTTTTTCAAATTACCAACCTCATAATTCTTCTTATGAAGTCAAGGAGAACCAGAAATCACATGGGAAGGAGTCTGGGCTGTAGGATGTTTGTAGAAGTACCGTGACTGTATTCTGGACCTGCAGTAAAAATCAACGCAATTATTGATATGATTGCTGAATGTAGATAAATGAATGAAACTCGATCGGCCATTGCTATGGTTACACAACTAATTAAATTACGCTTCCATATCTTGGATTTCTGCTAGTATCGTTGCTCGTAAATACCAGCGCCACTCACAGTTGATTTGGAAAAGCTTATGTAAATTAAACTGTAAAATATTGTAATATTGGTGTAGAGTTTTAATTTTTGTGTCCATAACTTTGTCTAAGTGTTAAACTGAGATTTTAGGTCTGTCACTTGCATGTTATATTTTTTTGCTGGGGCATTTTGTTTATAATGGAAAATAGTTTTTTGCTCTTTTAAATATTAATTTACATAGTAAATACGTCTTAAAATAAAATGTTATATTATTGTTTTATTTTCGTGAAATTTGCTTTTTCCCCTGATTAGAAAATGCCGAAATTTTATTTTGCATTTTTTTTTGGACTGCAAACCTAAAATCTTTTCGCAGTTTTTCTATGTAAATTTTTTTAAATCTGTGTTTCAGAAAATACAATCTTATTTCTGATTATTCTTCATTTCTGAATTGCATCGCAATTTTCTGGCTTTATTAAAATTGGATTCTTCTCGATTTAATGAAAAGATTTGTGGCTTTAATAAAAATGTTATCTGAGATTTTACTAAAATGATGTCACGGTAAGTTTCAATAAAATTATTTTGGAATACTTGCATGCAGATAAACAAAGAATGTAGAACCTACAACTATTTATATTTCGATCATGAGTCATGTAAATTTTTGTGCATGTGGTAAATAGCAAGATTGTCGCTGAAACTATTTATATGAACAGCTAACTAACAGCTATGGGGGATATTTCCTGTTCAGCTGTTAAAAATAACTGTTTCTGAAGAAAAGAGGAATAGACCATATTTTCTCTGGCAAAACACTAATTACAAAACAACTTTCGTCAGTTTTCTTTTTTCTTTTCTTTAAAAAAACCCCGCAGTTTTTCATAACAGATTTATGTTTGTGCCGTTGAATTTGGGTAAATACTACCTCGGTCATTTTTTTGTGTGCTAGAGGGGGGAAATATGTTAGTTTAGATAAAGCATAATGTCACTTCTAACTTATATCGATGAGCCATTTTTATTAGTCGGAAATCTTTTCGCATTATTATTATCAGGTTTCCAGTTAGACTACTTACTATGTGCAGAATAAGCTGGAACCCAAGAAGAGGTTTGATAAAGTTTCTGTTATTTGTTTTCTTATTTGTCAGAGAAAAAGTAAAAACTTCTAGGAACAATAAAAGAACGAATCATTCTGAAAATGAACAGCATTCTGAATGAATTATGCTGCTTCTAGTCGTTATTTATTAGGGTTTTCTTCAACCGTTATTGGCACTTAGGTATTAACGCCACCGAGGTTACAGATTGGCGGTAATGCACCGATAAAGAGCAATCTTGTTTACAAAAACCGCCAAATTGGCGGCACTTAAAAACCGCCAAATTGGCGTTAATACGTAAGTACAAAAACCGCCAAATCTGTAGCTGCGGTGGCGTTGGAGGCACTTAAAAACCGCAAAATTGGCGTTAATACGTAATTACAAAAACCACCAAATTGGCGTTAATACGTAAGTACAAAAACCGCCAAATTGGCGGCACTTAAAAACCGCCAAATTGGCGTTAATAAGTAAGTTCAAAAACCGCCAAATTGGCGTTAATACGTAAGTACAAAAACCGCCAAATTGGCGTTAATACGTAAGTACAAAAACCTCCAAATTGGCGTTAATACGTAATTACAAAAACCGCCAAATTGGCGGCACTTAAAAACCGCCAAATTGACGTTAATACGTAAGTACAAAACCCGCCAAATTGACGTTAATACGTAAGTACAAAACCCGCCAAATTTGGCGGCACTTAAAAACTCTGCCAAATCTGTAGCTGCGGTGGCGTTAATACGTAAGTACCCTGTTATTTATATTCCACGAATGGTTTGTCTGTGTTTTTAAAAAATAAACGAAATGCTGACCACTCCTAAATAAGATCAGATATGTTAAACAGAAAAAACAAAAAAGTTTAAAGTAACAACAAACTTTTGAAATGATATGTAAAAGTAACCCCAATTTCACTTTTTTATCATATGCATGTAATAATTTAACTTTCTTTAAATATTTTTAACGGTACTTCATTTTTAACTAGACGCCTACGGCAACCAGCTGGTTCGCCCAACTTATTAGTTATAATGATTTAGTTATATCAATAAAATTTTAAATAAGAAATTTGTATAAATTAGCTTTTATTTTCACATTCTATACTAATTATTTAGAATTAAAGCTATTTCCAGTTGAAGTTTCTGGAAATAACGAACTGTTAGTTTCTAGAAAAATGATGGATAAAACTGAAGGTTTCAACAAATGACTACTATATACTGAATAAAATGTTAAAATGGTGAATTTTTAAATAAAACAGTACCAACAGCAAAAATGAAATTCAAATGAATCCAGAATCAATTAGTAGAGAGAGATAATCCTCAATTACATCAATTCATACTTCTCAGTTTGTCAGTAAGTAAATTAAATCGAATGTTCGCAGAATTGTAAATGAATTTATTTATCCGCTGCCGCTCCTCAGAAATTGATTTGAATTTCTTGTAACAATATTGACACAATTGTATATTTTGAATCAGGCGGTGGAAGCGTTAACGCGCAAAATGCGTTTAAAATGCACGAAAGTATTTGAATTTTTAAAAAATAGCCTTGTTAACCGTGATTCATTAAAACTTCTGACAAAGAACCGGTAGTAGCCACGAAATCTCTCCCCCCCCCCCCCGACATCTCGTAGAACCTTTTTGTGTTCTGCCCCCTACCTCCATTCCTTCTGACCGGTCTGGAGAAACGAAGTATCTATTGTCCGCCACGGCCGAAGGAAAAGATTGTCTCCTTGAGGGACCTTGACCGCAGTTCATGGCAGTAAAAAAAAAACCTTGTAAAATTTAAATGAATTGTCGTACAGTTCTCAAACTAATATCATTAGAAAGAAAATTTCTTGCACTTTAAATTGGTATAAAAATAATTTTTATGCGATACTTCTTTCGGAAGTTATTGATGGGAAAACGGCCAAATACGTCGAAATTTGGCTTAATTTTTAAATAATTAAAATTTGGATAAGAAATTGAAAAAAATGACTCCGAGGTGCACATCTTCAGCATCCAAAGTATATCTGTGCCAAATTTGGTAGCTCTACGATCTACGGTCTGTTCTGTAGACCGCCAACAGACACACACACAGACATTCATTTTTATTAGTATTAGAGATCACTTCTACCATCGTAAGAAGCGCACTTCTACTTTCACGTCTAGTCACGAGTTTTTTCGGGAAATCTCCATTTCTGCGTACTTAAGCTTTATGCGCATTGTTAATTGCACTTTTTTGCTCTGATTTTAACTGCAGCGACAACGTACGACCGGCATTGTTCGCAAAGATGGTCATGGATCGTACTTTTAGGGCCGTATTCACCAAATGTGATTGATCCAGGATTAATTCGCGAATCATCAAATCCGAGAATCAATGCTAACACTGGATTCAAGTCCTTCGGTATTCTCCATCTACGGATTACGTGATCCATGGCTTAACTGGAAGAAAAATATAAGCCACGTTCTGATTGGATAATAACGGACTTTGCCGAAGTTTTTCGTTCTGCTTGACTCAATGGATGACAGAGACATAATATAAACATTATCTTGTGTGTTTTGATCAACTAACGCCGTATTTTGTTTCTGCCGTTTTATACTTGTTGTTGCAATAATTATGGATCGTAAAAGGGAGAATTTCACAAAAATTAAGGCAGAGGCTTTTCTCCTCTCCTTAAGATAAATTCAAACCTGAAATTGAAAATAAAAAAAATAACACATGCAACAACTAATAAAGACAAGGCAAGCGTCTGGTCGGAATTAACTGCCATGTTCAACAGTTTTCCCGGAGTTGAAAAAAGAAATGCGAAGCAATTGCTTATGTACTATAAAAATCTGAAAAGGAAGGGCAATAAAAATCAATCCAAAAGGAGATTTCAGATTTTCAAGACTGGATTCGCCTGTATCTTTATTTAACCTTCCAGCGGGCGAGCGTATGCAAGAGATACTTATATTGTGCATCGTATTAGATATTTATATCGTTCTTTTATAAATTTAAATGCAAATTGTATTTATAAAATCTTTGTTTACTATTAAGCTAATAAATACAGATACAAAAATAAATGCAACTTTTATTTATGTGAAAACAACACGATATATATATGTAATAAGATGCACGATATGTCGTAAAATTTGTGCAGGCGCGCCCGCTGGAAAGCTAAACGATAACGCGATAGAAAGGATACATTGTTCATACAGTCCAAATCATTCGCTCTATCTGGATGCACAGACTTTTCCTTCTTTCGATTATTTCTAAAATTTCTAAACTTTCAATATCGTCTAAATACGACAATCCATCGTCTGCCATGTTTGTTTTGATAGAAGGTAGAGGAGAAATACGCATGCGTAAAACGAAAATCCGCGGATTATCACTGTTAATCCACCGATTTCTGAGGATCAAAAACAGGGTGTTAAAATAGCCGGTGATCTCGGGATTTTCATTGGAGAATACGGATTTTCATATGATCAAGGGATTAACACTGATTCCAGGTTTAATCCGAGTGTTAAAGAGTTGGTGAATACGGGCCTTAAATATCATTTAAAATGCTAAATTGAGCTTATCGCCTTCATAAGACATAAGGTTCCTGCAACAAAGAAGAATTGACTCTGATCAACTGTGGATTTTATTTTAAAAATGCCTCTACAAATATTAACAAATTGATGTCATTTCATACATGAATGAAAAAGTTAATTTAATTACTTGTTGTAATCTATATAAGTATTTATCTTGAGTGGCTCTCAAAAAACGCGTCATTTAGCTATAGGATTTGGCAATAGCTATAGGATATAGCAATTGATGAATTGGTTTTCACTTTCCAAATATAAACAACCGGGTGTGATTTGGTTTGAGACTTCTTTTGCATTGAGTTAAACATGAATCTCAACCGTGCTGTTAAA
This sequence comes from Araneus ventricosus, assembly GCA_013235015.1. NCBI lineage: Eukaryota > Metazoa > Arthropoda > Arachnida > Araneae > Araneidae > Araneus > Araneus ventricosus. The sequence goes on from BGPR01011241.1 coordinate 5,897, forward strand.
TATTATCGAAACAATTAAAGAAGGCGAATTTAACGTGAAAATATTGAAAGGCGTTCGGCAAGAAAGAAAATCATTTGTTTCAAACTCTCAATGAACAATACGGTGCGGTCATCTAAATGGAATTTCTTTTGAGCTATTATTCGCTATATGTGGTAATCCTGAATCATTTTCCCCCCCCTTTACTTTTGGTGAGCTTTTTAACTGATAGTGCCATTATGACGACGAGACCTCGCCGTGTTTTTAAGTCTTATCATTTTCTTTGTTATTTTCATTTGAATGTTGAATTTGTCTTTTAAATGCTTACAAAATCAAGAAAGAATACCTTCTTCAAAGCCGACATATTTATTCTGTGCTGAAGTTAAAACTAATCTATTAAGCTCAACCGTAAATGTGTTTGCGCTAGGGTGCATAGTGTCCTCATTAAAGCAAGCGAAGCGAGCAGGGATTTTGCGTAGCAAACAGGGAAGTGTTGTTATGCAATCCTCCTGGGGGTTGGCGAGTGTCAACGAACAAGGCACAGGGCCCCTAATAAAAAATATTTAAATACTCATGATTTAGAGCTTCTTTGCTTATTAATACGCTTTCACTATAAATTAAAGGCAGCATGTCTAGATTTAACTCATTAATTCCCTTCGTCCCTTTTTAGGGACACTTCTAAAAATGCTTCATAAACTCACAGAAATTATTTTTTCAACATAAATTTCACAAAAAAGTATTTTTAGGTATTCGTTTCTTTTGAATGGCAGCACATATTAAGCGTTTGGTTGATAATGTAGCCTTTTTATTTTCAAGTCAGTCTAGAAAATAGTTTTTTGCTTTGTCAAGTTTGTTCAATTATTTATCAATTAATTTACTTGCATTTAACAAATATATAGTAAATACAATTACCTATTAGTAAATACAATTGTAAGATTTTTTTGCAATTTTACATAATTTTAAATTTCGACTGGTTTTTTTTGCATTTGCATTTGCATTACGTCTCTAAACAGTGACGTTATGCTTAGAAGGGCTCTAAAACATAAATTATGCAGGCAGAATTTTTTAAATAATTTTCCGTTTGATTTCACGATATGTAATATTAGTATACAAGATTTTATTGAAAAAAATGCGACTGGGCATTGATAGGTTAACATCAGATTGATCTGGAAAAGATTCCTTTTAGCTCATGTTTTCTGATGTATTTTCTTTGTTCTATTAACTATACTACAGGGTGTTCATTAATTATTGTCGGGGTTTCCGTACCTCATAACTTTCGAATAAAAAATATTACGCAAAAACCGATTACGTATTCGTAAATTACAACTCAAAGAATTTCATTAATGATATTAAAAAGATTAATGAATTTGCACATGGCTGCCCTTCGTGGTTCGTAACACATCGAGACGAAATTCGATTTCCCTCCAAGTGTTTTCCAGCATTTGTGGGGTAACATTTTGGATCGCAGTAACAATTCTGCGCTTCAGTTCATCAAGGGAGGGCACAGGGGTCTTGTACACAATGTTCTTGAAAAACCCCCAAACCAAATTTAATTTCGAAAAACCACAATACACACATTGCTTTTTCTTGCACGGTCGCCATTTTTATTTATGACGTCATAATTACCCAGACTGCAAATACGCTAAGATCGCATTGTTGCCAAGTAAAATTCTTTGAATTGTAATTTACGAATACGTAATCGGTTTTTGCGTAATATTTTTTATTCGAAAGTTATGAGGTACGGAAACCCCGACAATAATTAATGAACACCCTGTATTTATGCTATTTTCGTTTTCATTGTCCAATGCATATTTTTTTTTAAAAAAAGAATGAATGTAAAAAGGAGTAAGTATTCACTTTGTTTAAGTAACTTCTCAAATAATTACTACACTGTTCCGAATTTTTTTATACAAATTTACATAAAACTGATATATATCTTAGCTATAAATATTATTGAACGTCTCTGTAAAAATTTTTAGATATAGCAATTTAAATTTTTAGAGATGCTACGGGAATTCACCTTTTGCTTTTTTCATTCAGTAACTGCCTTGGTTTGTACTCCTCCTAGATCTTCACACATTCACCGAGCGATGCTAATACTAAAATTCCAATAAATGGCACTGGTAAATGGTGTACTATTTCGGAAAATATTTTCTTTCACTAACAATTTTATAATGGCAATAAGATTCAATACGAAATCAAAAAACATATATATTCCCAGAATTGTATCCTTTGTCAATTATTATGGGTAAGTCATCAATTATTTTTCTAAGAGTTGTCATATAAATTTTTATTTTGGGTTTATCCTACTTCCATTATTTTAATTATTTTTGTTAAAAGATGTATTTGGCATGCAATTCAGAATAAGAAGACTTAAGCTATAATAAATCAGTGAAATCTCATCTTGAAGGATTTCGTTGCAACACTTGTGGCCAGCGGATGTGGAAGCCGTACTCATTGCTTCTACAGAAAAGGCAATAGAGGAGAAAATGATTGGGGAAAAAATTGTATCGAAAGGAGAACACTCTCTTATGATACAGACAACTTTGAATATTTCCTATATATCCCTGAATAACAGCATTATCAAATCTTGAATAACTTTTAAAACTTTCCTATAACACACGCATTTGATGAAAAGGCAACGCCAATGAACAAAAAAGCTATCATTTATAAAGAGAAGACTTTTTCCCTGGATGTATTGCTCTGTTAATAGAGAAGCATTGAAAAAAACTGTGTCTTAAAATAAAAGCGTATAAAAGCATAACTAGAATTTTTAATGAAGCAGAAGTCCATGTCTCCATAGCTGTACTATGTTGTTTGAATTTTATAATTTTTTTTCTGACAACAAAATCAAATAAAAAAACAAAACATATGAATTCCTCCATCAAATTTTTTCTCTCTTTCTTTCAATAGAAATCTTGTGACAGCATTTACTGATGCTAACTCTTTGGAAATCAAGGTCAGATGTGGTTGAGCGTAATGCTCAAAGAATGTGAATATCGAAAAGGAATTCGAACCACAGTATTACGGAAATAAATAGCATCGTTGAGGTTGTGGTTAATTCTAATCTAAAGATAAATTTCGTTTATCTACATCAATAAAATCATTGATACAAAATTGTTATTTTTTAAAGCTATTTTGCGGTCTTTTAATGACAAACGCTCTGTGAAGGTCATGACAGCTATATAAATTATTACTTAAGGTATACGAAGTTTGGTTTGTGTACATGAGTATCAGTGCTAGTCACTTTTGCTTAGTCTCAGTTGTTGCTCAGATTAAACCACAGTAGATAAACACATCAGAAGCAGAAAGATTCTTAAGGTATAAATTTATGCATTTACATAAATAACTGCTCATTTAGGACAGCTAAATTGGTAATTCATAAGATAATTTCTTGATTTGTAAGGTGATATTAAAATAATTTTCTGCAGCAATGTTTCGGGAAGTTCTCGAAAAAAAGTCCACCAAATTTTTACTTAATACTTTATTAATTAAAATTCTCATTAAAAATTTCCAAATAAATATAGCTGCGAGATGCACATTTCCATGCTTTTATTATTAATTGAGATAGAAATTATTTAAAAACACAGCTAAATGACAGCAAATATTTTTATTACGATATAAATACAACAGTAAAAAATAAAAATTGTACACAAAGTAATGGATGAAATGATGACAAACCGACGTCACAAAAACAAATATCTTATACATAAAACACACAAGTGAATGATAAACAGTTGTACGCACAACAAATATATACGGTATTTTTGGCAAATTATATTCATAAATATGCATCTGAAGAAAAGTCTTCATATAGGAAACCATATTTTGCTCAGTAAAATTACCATATTTTTGTTGAATAGCAGAATGGCAACATGGTAATAATAAAAAGTGATACGAATATCAGGTACCCAAACGCGTGTAATCGTTACATTCTATATCTTAAGGGTTTATGCTAGTACAGATTTACGCTGATCATTCTAAAGTATAACTTCTACAATTATTCTCTGAATTTGAGAAGGCAGCAAGCATATTAGTTGGAAACTCAGCCGCCAATCTGTTAGTCTGGAGCATTTCTGTGCATTAATAAAAAGGATTGTTCCATCTAAAAAACTCGAGATTTTGCACTGAGAGCAGTGTATTTTCAGATTTATGTTTAATAGTTTTATTAATTATAAAATAAACATAATGTTTAATTTTTCCTGATAAATAATCTAAGTCTAGTAAGTCTTTTCTAATCGATAATAATGTGCTTCCTTTCTTCTGTTTTTTACATATTTATCCCCATACTATGAATTTAGTATTCTTAAAGTCTTCAATCGCTAACTATTATTGGTTAGATCCATGTATATCCGAAAGGACTACAGAGCACAAGCAGGATTATAAAATCTAGCAGCAATTACCTATAAACTATCCTATAATACAATACGGTAATTGACAATAGACTTTCTATCAGACAGATACAGGGGTTTATATAGATGCAGAAGTATGGACTTGCGGGTCTATTCTGGTACCCTCGGTTGGGTTGGGAGAAATGTACTTTTCCGCATCGCTACAACGGGGAAAGTGCCCTCTCCCAACCCAACCGGGGGGTACCAAAATAGACCCCTGGGTCAGATAAGTAAACTTTTCTTATCTCTTTCGCGATGAACACTAATGAACTGACTTATATACATCATTATTATTTTTATTTTACTACTTTATTTGCATTTTATCATTGATATTCTTATGTATTACTGTTTTTATTTCTTTACTTGTATTTTTTTATTTTCATGTCTTTTTTCCCCTCTTTATTTCACTACTAAAACTTTAAATGATGAGAGACCTTTCGGAGTACGACAAAAATGCAAGTCTGTCAGTCGGGATTCTGAGAAATATAAATAAATTATAACTATAGATGACATATGACTTTATTTAGAAATTAAAATTCTTCTTTAAATTGAAAAACTATTTTCGTTTTACACCTGCTAAAATATATTTGCTCTGATTCTGCTTAGCAAGAATTATAGCTAATGCCCAAAGGGAAAGCCCTTGCTGAAAACATTTAAGGATATCATCACTTTTCCATGAACAAAACCATGCAAGTGATATAGGAATAACAGACAAAATCCATACATAAAGGCTATCTTGCAAACAAATGAATTCGAAGCACACAACCGAATCGGAAATTTTAGGTCCTAAAATATACATTTTATGGAATGGAATCAATTCATTAGGATATAAGGTTCATGGTATACATATCAAATATACCTCACTAATTTTATTTTGGAATACACTATGCATCTTGTGGGAAGAAAAGAACATTATATCTTGGCATACCCTAAGTTGTGAGTATTGGGGATAATTAGTGCAATATTTGTGTTTGACTATGCTGCGCCAAGTATATAGTGTATAAACAGGCTCGCAGTAGAATAGCATAAGATAAAATACAATTAGATGCCAGATGATATGCATTACTATATATGTCATGTCACTGAGAGGTCACATAAATTGACTCCAATCTTCTTGAGTTTATGCGTTTAAAACCATAATTTTCATTCTGTAAAGCCGAAAAATTTTCAGTTTGGCACTTCTGAACATTCTTTCATTCTAAGATTGACATCATCCAAAACCAGAAGGGCTTGGTTTCCATTACAAGGAATACATCTTTGATTAATATTCTTATTACATAGATTTTGTAAGAAAAGATTCAAAACTTTCTTCCTTCGCTTTTTTCAAAATGGTTCATAAAAGAACTTCTTCAGAAGTCGTTGATGGGGTCTGTATGGCAGCGACACGAGCTTGGCATCCAAAACGTGTCTTTGGCAACCGTGCCATTGTGACTGAGGAACACCATGGAAACTGGGGAGTAGAACTGCGTGCAGTAAATGCTGCATTCTTCACTTTTGCTGTAAAAGAAATCGAACAATCAGCCACATGAAATTCGCATCACCGATGAAAGTTTAAAGGAAAAAATATGTTTGACAATAATCAATGATAAGTCTTAAGTAAATTACACTATTAGAATCATTAATCACAGCTGAAGATAAAGGATGACTCGAAATGTTTCTGAATCGCCGTTTTTGAATAATTTTAAAGATAACAGCAAACTTTAAAAGTAAGTCAGCGAAACCAAGACACACACAGGAACACGTAGACGCGAACGTCATGTGTGCAAGCTAAAAGGTAATGTTTGCCTAAAGTGAATAAGGCAACATGCTCCATCTTTTCAGTCTACAATATATTTTGAGGCAACGCAAAAAACATTTTAGACAATTCACAGATTTTGTAACTTTGTTCAAAGAACATCACATGAAATGTTATTTTGTGGGTACAAACATAACCAATTCTCTTTGTCTCTTTCGCACCTCCTGTGCAAAATGCTTAATGATATGAGACTGAGCGTAGAAACATCTTGAGTACGTTGTTGGTAGTGAGTAAACTTAAAGAATCTTCATCGGAGGCAACACCTAAAGCTGCGTTCCAACGGCCTGTCTTTCCACGAGTTCATCCGCGGTTCGCGCTATTCTCTGTCGTCGGAACAGGAAGAATCGATGTGGCTCGTGGGCTTGTAAGTGCCTCTGTTGTTTCCCGCGTTATGGCGGTAAATAATTCGCACATCAAAGCAAAGGGGAGAGTCCAGACGGTGTCATTGCATCCGAGCACTAGAGCGCTGCCGAGATATTTGCAAAGCCATGCGCCGTGGGAATGACGCGGCTGTTCGAATTCCACCAGTACGAACGTACGTACGTACCACAGTCCACAAGTACGAACCTCGAGCGACTCGAGGTTCGGCCAAGCCACACGCCGTTGGAACAAGTCTTAAGGCGTGAGCAAAAGACAGGAACTGGTTGGATGTACCATATATCGTTGAATGCTTTCCTGGACAGATTATGTCCATGGATGATATTGAATATTAATGCCGCGTTCCATGGAAAGAAATCAGAGGTAATAAGGAAGTCAAAACTTGGTGATAGGCATTTCATATGCTCGGTCATAAGTTGGAGTGTAAAAACATCCTGCGTACGTTAAGTTCATCAGTATAATCTGAATATGGGGCTACACCTATGGCGAGAGCAAAAGACAGGAACGAGACGATAGTACCATCTGCCGCTGAATGCGTTCCTGGACAGATTATGTCTAAGGATGATGCTGGATGTCACTTTCCAAAGAAAAAAAATTAGAGGTCATAAGGGCCTCAATTCTCAGTGAAATGCATTTCAGTACACGCGGAAACTAATGACACAAACACCCCCACAAAATGAACGATAGTCCCTAGTATAAATATAATGAAATCGTCGTCTTTTAGCAGTTCAGTCATAATTCATCATTCATTCAGGTTCATATTAATTAGGAATTCTATGAGGTATAGGAGTGGATTAGATAATAACAATTATCATAAACTTCCAAATGTAAATTTAATTAATGCATATCAGGTAAAATTTTCTAATATAAAAATCGCTATTTCTAATAATGTTTCTTTTTTTTCTTATTTTTCTTTCTTTTCTTATGTTATTCGGTTCTTTGTGTTCTGAAAAGCATATCACAGATATCTGATACTCTTACGCTTAACCACTGTCCCCCCCCTCTTTGTAGAATCTTCTGAATAGGGGTAATTTAATTTTAATTACTTCGAACGCACGATGATCAGTGCCGACGCATCATACGGTCGTAAATGCATTAATGCAGGGGTGGTGAGTAGCGTGGATCGAATAATCGACGTAGGGTGCAAAAGTTGACTTTTAAGTGTACTAGCATACATGCAAAATTTTCAACTTCGCTTAATTTCTTCCGGTGTCTCCAGGCACTTAAATATATATTTGCAAAAAAACGATTTTTATGCAAATTTTGAATAAAAAATAAAAAATGCGTTAAAGAAACGATTTTACAGGGAATAACGTATAGGTCAGTCAGTGCCTCAGTCTATTTTAACCGGATTATATTTCGATGGGAGAAAAGACAACACAAAAGTGCTATTTAAGAAGGACACAAAGTACCACCCAAAGTCCACGAAGGAGGAGCATTATTCTCTTGCAAACGAACCTAACTGTATGGATATCGGGCATGTTACTGTTGCAACAGGAGAAACTAAAACGATAAAAAAAGCAATACTCATTTTTTTGTATAAAATAATATGCAATTAAATGGGCTAACAGTAATTGGATGCGATGGAAGAAATGTTAATACTGGGCATAAGGGAGGAATTATTCGCTTGATGGAACCAGACCTCAATAGACCATTACAGTGGTGCATTTGTTCGCTTCATACAAATGAGCTACCTCTCCGTCATTTACTAAATTCTTTGGATGGTGCAACAACTGGTTCTACAGAGTTATGTGGAGCAATTGGTAAAGCAATCAAAACCTGCGAGGAGCTACCTGTAACTTCTTTTTCTTCAATAAGTGAGGAGAATATGCCAGATAATATAGATAGAATGGCTCTCAGCAATGATCAGCAGTATCTATATGATATTTGCCTAGCGATTTTCTGACCTGGCATTAAGAAAACCTGGTCTAGTTGCTCACTCAAGGTGGATAGCAACTGCAGGTATAATTTTAAGGTTGTTTGTGGCCACAGAAAAACCATCTGACAATCTTATTATTCTTGCAACATATATTATGAAGGTATATGCAACTGTATGGTTCCATATCAAGACAAAGCCCTCCATAACAGAAGGAGTGCGACATATTTGGAGACTTATATCTCATTTTCTAGATATTTTGAACATTTAAGAAATATAGTAGACACTGATTGTCAACGAAATAGCTTTTTCTGTCATCTTGAAAATTTGCAGAATGATTTGCCGGAAGATATGAATGGATTTCAATAAAAAATTATATTAAATAATATATTTACGACACAACTTTCCCACACCGCGAGAAAAGTAATTTCACCCCAAAAAAATTTTTCATATACTTTTCGATCTACAAAAGTGGGGAGCCTTTTTGGACTGAAAGGTCGCATTGAATTTCGGCAGTTTTCAAAAGGCCGAACGAGCAGAATCTTATGGGTTATTGTTCTGTAATTAATGTTATATAACTGAAAATTACATATTTCAATGCAAATTGTAAATAACTGGTAAGGCCGCATACGAAATTCAAGAAGGCCACAAGTTTGTGGATAGTATACAGGGTTGTTCAAAAGAATGGCTATAACTTCCTTGTAAACAAGGATAGTAAAAAAATATTTGAATACAACACAGAAAGAAGCTTAAAGTTTTGTTTCCGTACGTAATACAGTCGGACCTCTATTTAACGAAGTCGCTAAATCCCGAAAAAAAGTTCGTTATGTGGAAAATTCGTTAAATAGAGATTCACCTTTTAAAATACTTTAAACTACACAAAACAGATTTTAAATTCATAAACACTAAATATTATTAAAAAAGTAATTAATCACACCTTCATTTTGTAAATTAATATCTATTTGTTTTATATATTTTACCCATCAAAAAGATATCTGTGAAGAAAACAAGAATAAAGCAAAACTTTGCCCGGGAATACACTGTATTTTCAATTTAAAAAAATAATTTTATATTAAAATTAATGAATTTTAGCATTTCATCATACGAAGGTTTGTTGATTTCTGCATCATGATCATTTCCATCTTCATTATCTTCGTCTTCATCGCAATTCATTGCTGTATTGTTTTTATTTTTCACACTGTCCACTTCAAAACTGCCTCTACAACATCTTCATAGATACGTGTTTTTAAACGTTTTGAACAAGAATTCGATGAATCATAATTTTGTATCTTAGCACGATTTTTTATTATGGTTGATAAGTTGTTTGGAGGAATACCAAATTTTAAAGCAATATCCTTTTTTTTCACGCCTTTATCCACCTCATGAAGAATTAAATTTTTTTCTTTGATGCTCAAGCACTTTTGCTTTGACATTTTCCAGCTTCAAGATCATTGATTACCATAAAATGTGTTAAAAGAAAGAATAAGTTTGAAATGTTTAGAAATATTTTGAGAAATAGGGAGGAAAAAAAATATTGGATCACAAGAAAAAGTTCGTTAAATAGAGAATGCACTTCGCTATTTGGAGGTTATTTTACGAAGAAATTCGCAAAATGTTCTTGGTTTCAAGAAAAAGTCGCAAAATGGAGAAATTCGCAAAATAGAGGTTCGTTAAATAGAGGTCCGATTGTAATTGCCTTTCTCTTGGCCACTTGCCAACCTCCAAGCGGTAGTCCGTTTCACTACCATCCCAGGTAACGGAACATGTTGCACGATATTGTATAATATTGTTCGATATTATGTAATATTATATTATATTGTACAATATTGCGAATGTTGTTCAATATCGTACAATATTGTACAATATCTTTGTGCTACTGGGGATGTGAAGCAATCTCTATGCGTAATTTCAGTTCGTTTAACGTTGCATGCAAAGGGCGTTAAGACAGAATCTACAACACATCCCAATGAAATGAGGATACAAGAAGCAATTTCAGAAGATTTAGATAGCCACATACAGAACATGCACGTGGCAATCGAACACGCATCAACGGTTGGGAACATTCTTCACAATGTCAACTACCTCACGGGTGTTACCAGATTTACCAAGAGCAGTCACATAAGCAAATATTACTTATGAAAACAAGACTTGAAGCTTCCTTCTGTATTTTGTTCACATTTTTGCTTCCTATCTTTGTTTACAAGAAAGTTACAGTCCATTTGTAATCGGTGCAATTATTTTGAATAACCCAGTATTTCAATTCGAGTCTTGTGACAATTTCGTTGCATTCCCACTTCAAGCATCATAACAAACTTATATTATTAGATCCTAATCATACTCAAGATTTTCTTCCGAAATACAGAATTAGAAACTCACTCGCATAGATGCACTTTGATCTTCTGACTTGTCTCCGAGAGCTGGCCCTGTACAATAAACTTCCATTCTCCGGAGCTGCTGGCAGCCATTTTGGGCAGTGCTGCCTTGCTGAGGACGGGGCACTTCTTGGCGAGCTCCGTCGCAGACAAGTTCGGACTGGACTTCTCGGTAACTGATCTGGTCTTGCGACTTGGCAGGGATTTGTTACCAGGTGAGACCAGGAAATCCTCGTGCAAGAATTCTGGAGGCTCCTCAAGTCCGTCCCTTTCATCTATAAACCAGTCGTCGAAATCATAAGCTTTTGACTCCAGAAGCTTTTGAATAGTTTTTCTGTAAAAAATAAGGAACAAATTCAAATTAACTCGTTGTATACAGCAACAACCAACCCATAATGAACGAAATATCATGCTGAAATGTAAAATATGTGTTCTTTCAAACTCAGAGTGGATTAAAAAGAGCTTTAGATTCCTCTTACAAGATAGTAACACGTGTCAATTGGTTCGCTTGCAATGTTTATAAAATATGCCTAATTCAATCTAGCGAAAATTGTGGGTTGGGCCATTTTGGCCCTTAACGCCTCATATATTATTGGCAAATTGTATACAAAATGGGGGGGGGGCGATGCAAGCGAATCCGATAAGTAATTTTCTAGATATTCTCAAGACACTGAAAAAGGGTAATATAAATCTATTGTAGTTTTATTTACACAAGAATACAGAAGATTGAACCTGGCAGTAGATCTTTTTTGGTCTTTCAACTAAAATAGGGGTATACCTCTTAACAGACAGTTGTAATGAAATTAAGCATTTCTGGTTAAAAACCACTCATTTTTGCAAACTTTTTGCATGATTTTTTTCAAGAAATCAAACAAAAGCAAGGACTGAAAAATCTATACGAATCTCTAATATTTCATAATACTGTAACATTCTGTTTCTGTGTTTTCAAAGTTTTCTGGACGTTTTCTCAACATTTTAAATTCATGTTGTCGAACTATTACATAAACTCTGTTAAAAAGAATACCAACATGGTAAGAAATAATTGGACATTGAGCGACTGCTATTTGATAAATTTTTGAAATCAGAAATAAGCGAAAAATGTAATGGAGTCGATTCATGCCGATGTGATATATGTCAAATGTCCAACATTAACTTTTAGAATTAAATGCGCATTTTGTACTTATTACCTGCACTGTTTTCTGTAAATCTGTGACGTCATCTGATTTCATTTTATTTTGAAGTAGAGTTTTCTTAAACTATGTTTAAAGTTAAACTATAATTTTTAAATATTTTTATACTTATATATTTATATTATAATTTTAAATTATAATATACTGATAATTCAGTGAAAAGCATTAAAATTATTCCAGGTTTTTTTTCACTTATTTAAGTTTCACTTTTATTTCATTAGGGGAATGCGCATTTTCCATCGTTTTCAAACAGCGAAAACAACATCCTAATAAACTATGAAGACAATCCAAAATCATTCAAGAGTTGAATCATGTCGAAAAAATCGCAAAAGAATGGATGAAAACTGAAATAAACAAAATCGAATCCATCACTGCTGTAGTTTACTACGATAGACAAAACCCTTTTTCTTTAAGTTATAAAATATGAATTCCAGATATTTGGTTTTTGACTGCATGTAGAATAAAATACGGCGTATAAGCACGGATCAGTTTTGCGCAGTCAATAACTTCACTTTCTTGAAAATCATAAAAATAGAATTATGGCAGGAGAAAGAAGAGTGAAGAGCAAAAGTTATTCACAGAAATCGGGAAATTCCCAATATCTAGAAGGGTATTTCCAGAAGCGAGCATTGTTAGAATGCATACCGATCACATCGACACGGTTACGGTTAAAGAGTGAGAATTTAGAATTTCTCAAAATTTATCTGCTGGAGAAACTTAGCACGCGTCTGTGTTGCTGATTATTACGCATAGTAAGTGCGTAACTGCGCGTTCGAATTCTTACAAAAATAAACAAAGGTCACATTTCCAAAAGAATCCATTAGCATAAATTTATCTCAGAGGGAAATTATAAATTCAGAAAAAAAATGCAAACTAAAAATAAAGATAATCTCAATTAAGAATGTCAACAAGATTATTTATTGCTTATTCTAAAAGTTAGTTATAATTAATTTATACTATACGATTTATGATTCTTTTATTAAAGTATATGATATATAGAAGTATAATTTTAAATCATTTAAAATGAAGCCAAAAATTATAAAATTATCTGAGTAGATATATTAATTAATTAATTAGATTAATAGAACAAACGATTATTCTAACAAGTTACATTTTTTTGTCATCGACTTATTTTTAAAATATTGACAAAAAATCATACTATTATTTAAATCCTGAAAATATTGAGAGCAAACGATTATTCTACCAAATATTATTGCTCTATCGTCTGCTTATTTTTTATCATAATAAATTAAAATAGTAATTTCATATGGAAAATCTTGTTTGTCAACGCTTAATTCTATTTTTATGAAGAAAATAATCTGAATGAAATGTTTCGAGCCAATATTTTTACTTGCTATTTTTTTTAACAAATCAAAGCAAAATACTCAGTCGCATTATAAAATTGTTTAGAAATTCGCACTCGACATTTTGTTTTAAGCAGAAATGAAATGTAAACTGGACAATGTTAAAAAGGTAATACTAATCATTTCGCTTTGTACTAATCATTTTTCTCAGATATACGTCTTGACATTTATTTTATTTCAGAATTTTGGAACAGTTTCATATTTTTCCGTATTTTTTGTTGTTCGTTGCTCAGCTCTTGAATTTGATTTGATTCTTCGATATAAATCTATGTATTTATTCCTAATGAACTTGGATACTTTTTTCTTTTTTTTTCTTTTTACAATTTCTAATTTTAAACAAGGTTTTATATTTCAAATATATTGTTTGGTTTCGTCAGAAAAATCTAATATTAAATTCAACTTGTTACTGTATTTTCGATATACATGCTACTATTTGTGTTCTTAGGGTTATTACTACTAAGATACGGTTTTTACACACAGAATTGCAGCTAAACTACCTACTAAGAAAATTCTTTTAAATATAACAGCGGTTTCTAAACAGCATTTAGTCTTTATTTCAGTGTGATAAATGAAAGAAATTTGTTACATTTACCATAACCATTGTTCGTAACACTTTTACTTTTAATATTCGAAAATCCCAACAAAAATAATAGTAAGAAAACAATGATAAACCATCGCTTCTCTTAAAATGTCACAATAATGTGTCTTAAATTATTTCACTGGGAAAATAATCTTTTTAACAAGATTTATATTTAGTTTTCTAACAACCACTTCTATTTAGTTATGAAATCCAGCCTATGATGCAAAATTTATCACAAACACACGCGATAAAGTTTAGAAAATGTGCATAACTTTTTAAGAAGTTAGCTTTGAAATTTCTAGAAAAATCTAGAAAAACTTATTGTATTTTTCTAAAGTAACTCAATTCGTTAAGGAATTTAAAGGTATTACCTTCAGCATCTTGAACTAAAGCCCTAATGTGTCTAGCTTTGTTTCTAATTAAAGCGCAAATAAATAAAATTCCAGAATATGAATCCCCAGGAAAAAAACTTACCTCAAAATAAAGCAATAAAGAAAGTTTGAAGTTTTTAAAAAAAATGGTCGCAAGATACCTTAAAAAAGACTTCATTTATCAGCAATTGTATAAGAAGAATCTCTGTCAGGCACACCCATTTTCTTTACAACAAAGAAAGTTCCCAATCTAGTTCTTTTTCCTTTCATAAGCTTCATTCATTTTTATACGAGACCTTAATTTTTTAAACTTCTCTTTCATTTCACAAAGTGAATAAAATGAAAAAAATCAGTGGGCGTCAAAAATGCCATCTTTTCATCATCAGTAATCATTTACTTTGGAATTCGGCTTGATAATGCAGAAGACAATAATGCGTACGCATCAAAAGAAAAGACATTCAAACCCTTTCCTTGCTCTCAGGCAAGGATTAAGCGGCTGAAAGTATTTGACAACACCCACGGCGCAATTCCGAGGCGATAAAATCGCTCTGTTTTGAGCAGTTTTTTTGCTTTCTGAGTTGACCTTCCTGGCAGAGAATTTGATTTATGTGGACGAGTTTTCTCATTGTTGCCAAAGCACGATTCCAAATTTTAATAAGGCGTTCGTTTGAATGCTATGACATGTTTCAGCTAGGATTGTGCAAGAGAGCTGCTTGTTTATGTGTCACTTAAAGAATTAGGAAAATGAAAGAAATATGCTACATTTCTATTTCGCAATATAATTCTTGACGAATATTTTTCTAGACAAAAAAATGATGGGAGTTTATGTACTCAGGTCAAATCCACAAGTGTTTGACTGAGGAATTCATCGTAAGTGAAGGCAGATGTTGTAAAGCAGCTTAGTAATTTATTTTAATATATTTATTAAAAATGACCAGACGGCCCGGATCAGTTGGGACGGCTCTTAGTTTTGTGTAAAATGTGCTGACTGTTCTGTGTTTTACTTTCTCGTATACAAAGTATACAAAGAGAAAGTATTGTAATCGTCAAAAAATTCGAACTCGAGATTTTGACGAATCTCCACGTTTTAGACCTCCCTGATTCCGAAAAACACAATTTTGGAATTATGTCTGTCTGTGTGTGTGTCTGTGAACACGATAACTCGCAAACTATTAGAGCTACGGGGATAAAATTTGGTATGTGGTCTTTAAACATAATTTGTAGGTTTCTATCAAATTTTGGACAAAATCCGTCAACGGGAAGTCTGTCTGTCTGTATGTTCGATAACATGCGAACGCTATAACTCAAAAACTTGAAAAGCCAGATGGATAAAATTTTATACACAGTTTTATCGTCATGAATGTAGGTCCGTATACAATTTTGGGCCAAATCCGTCAAAGGGTTTATTGTCTGTCGGTCTATATAATCGCATACTTGTTCAACTCCATACGCATGCGCAATAGTAGAAATGACTGTGCAAAGAAGAGACACTTCGAAAACTTGGCAGTTTGCCAAAAACCAATTCTGGCGGCGAGATTTTGTAAGGAAGCAAACATTTAGGTCGTCTCGTTTTACTTGCGTGCTGGAAACAATCTCTGCGCATGCGCAAGCTATTCTCTTGTTTTCTTCTCCGCACGCGGAACTGGCATTGCTCGAGTTTGATAAAAAAATAAATATTGCGAAGTTTTAATACATACGTATCTTTTTGAATATGATTCTTCACCTCAATATTTTATTATCACTATAATCAACAATGAAAAACCTTCTGATAGTCATTGCATTCTGGGTTACAGTTGGTTCGAACTTTTTATCAACGCAGGGGGAAGGGAAATGACAAACGTTTGAAAAGTATACGAGAAAGTTTAGGGGAGGCCACTCCCGCTGGTTTTTAAGAAAATGGTCAATATTAAAATCTTATTTAACCTTCCAGCGGGCGCGCGTTTGCAAGAGATACTTGAATTGTGAATCGTATTACATATTTATATCGTTATTTTATATATTTAAGTGCAATTTTATGCATAAAAACTTTGTTTACTATTAGGCTAATAAATACAGATAACATAAATAAAAGTTGCATTTATTTTTGTAAAATAACACGATATATATATATATCTTCCATTTTCGTTTGTTTTGTGTTTTTAGAGGGGATGACGGCAATTTTTAACGGATTTCGTTTGTCGTCAGCAGAAAAAAGCACAAATTAATATCATGAGCGAGCTTCTCTTCCTGACGAGCGGCTCGCTATGATATTTTTCAATATTTTTGGTTTTTTCTGGTTTTTGTCTATTTAGCCATTTTGTCCTTTTTTACTGTTTTTGAGTTTTTATTTTGTGTTTATATGTTGGTTTTGATATATATATATAATACGATGGACGATATGTCGTAAAATTGCCCGCCAGAAGGTTAAACAATAAGTTGATCTTATAAAGATTTGGTTGAATATTTTAAAAAAATTAGCTTCCAAAGAATTATGCTTCCGGTTTTTAAAAAGCATATACAGTAAAACTCATGATAGTCCGGACAAGGGATGTAACGAATAATCGAATTGACGGATAACAGAAACCTCTTATAATACATATGTACAATAAAGTGATTTCATTGCTGCATTGGGAGGAAAATAAAACTAAAATCCTTTAAAAGTGAATAATACATCCATGTTGTATTTAATTTTACAAAACGATCAATATAAACTTCAATATAAGAGGAGTAATCGACAAAAGTGTATTGTAATACTATAAACCTAGGTTACTTTTTACACTCTCGTACACGAAGTATACAAACAGAAAGTATTGTAACCGTCAAAAAATTCGAACTCGAGATTTTGACGCATCTCCACGTTTTAGACCTCCCTGAGTCCGAAAAACACAATTTGGGAATTATACGTGTCTGTGAACACGATAACTCGAATGAAGGGATGAAATTTGGTATGTGGTCTTTACACATAATTTGTAGGTTTCTATCAAATTTTGGACAAAATCCGTCTACGGGAAGTCTGTCTGTCCGCGTTCATGTGAACACTATAACTCAAAAACTTGAATAGCTAGATGGATAAATCTGGTACACAGTTTTATCATCATGAATGTAGGTTCGTATCAAAGTTTGGACAAAATAAGGTCGAAGGGTTGATTGTCTGTCGGTCTGTATAATCTCATATTTTTAATCGCAATAACTTCTTAACAAAATTACTTAGATAAGTGAAATTTCGTATGTGGCCTTCTTGCCTTGATTGCAGATTTGTGTCCAATTTTTGTGTGCAATCGATTAGAAAAAAGGCGTTCGAATTGCATAATTAATTTTTCTAATCCGATTCTCCAT
>BGPR01011241.1:23514-39092 GCA_013235015.1 Araneus ventricosus
TCCATCAAAATAGCGTACCGAAACGATATTTGCCGTCCAAAGAAAATATACATCAAAAGGCTGCTGTAAATCAAAATTTATAGCCTTCTGAAAACTTCGAATACGAGCATATTTTTATCCATTTCTCAAAATAAAATGTGTTTGCATATTTTTATGTTAGATTGTTTAAAATCCTCGAAAATAATTTGAAGTAGATTTTGGCTCGCTAACAGTGTTTGGCGTCTTGGCGGGGTGGTTAAATGCATGACGCCAACGATTGTAGGTTTTCAATCAGAATAGTTGTGGAACTCGTGGAGTGAAGATGCTTGTATGGCTGCTAAGCATAGGGATCAATGTTTTAAGTTTTCAAGTTAAGCTAACTTCAATAAAAGTTAATTCAACTATAGTTCATTAGTCACTACTGAGTTATAAGTCATGGACAGTAGAGGTCATTTTTGAAACATTTGCTTGGAAGAATGTCTAGAAAGAAAGCGGTCTATATGTAATATGTTAAGGAATGTCATAAACAGCTGCTGAAATTTAAAAAAAAATTATGTACAGGTAATCATACGAGAATCCGACAGCTTGCAAACCCGTAAACGAAATAAATAATGACTTCGTAACCTCAATATATGCTGAAACCACAGAATACCAAAATTTTGATATTATACTTAATAAATGCCAACGAAAAAATACATAAGATCAAGAGTCGGAGCTGTTTATACCGTTTCAGAAAAAGTCGAAAAAATTAAACCGAGATTATAGAAAGATTGTAACAAGCGACGCGAAGATTAAATTATGTTTTGAAAAACCGCAGCAGGGTCATTAAATACTTCCTAAGGAAATGAATCTGAAAACGAAAATTCAATATTCGTTGCTAATTAACATTAAAAGATTTTTCTCATGGGGGAGGAGATATTTGTGAAGGTGTTTCTAATCAAGGTTGGTCTAGCGTATTTAGCCGAGTCCATGAGTTTAGGAATCGTGATAAAAGAGAAGTGTGGCGACATGGGAGCACTCTGGCATCACCTGGAGGTAGAAACCTGACTTAGCTATAATATGGTATATGAAGGTATAGTTGCTTTCCTAGTGGACATTCAGATTGAAACTGACCCACACTTGTGTTTCGCTTGGAACAAAATCAGGGAAATCTCCAACAACGAGCAATTCTTTGCTGAAACCAGGGGTGTAGTGGAGCCGGTACTCACCGGAACGCCGTTACGGCACTGCCTTTTTTCTCACGAGAAATAAATAAGAAAAAATTGTGAAAACGTCCTTAAAGCAGCTCAGTTTTTGTCACACAGGTTAGAGCGTTCCGGCATTGCTTTTAGAGCTTCCCGGCACTGCTTTTAGAGCGTCCCGGCACTGCTTTTAGAGCGTCCCGGTACTGCTTATTTTGCGACTACACCTCTGGCTGAAACGCATTCCGGCAACCAGTTTCAAATAATGCTTAGATCATTTTTAAATACTAACACCAGTTTTAAGTAATTCACCACCTTTTACCTCCGATTTCTATTCATGAGATATTCATTCATCATATATCCCATTAAGCCACTGATGGACAAACATTTTATTGTCGAATGAAATGAAATAGTTATTAATAAATGAATGTTATTTTAGTATTAAAAAATGAGCATTATCAGAAGCTTATAAAGTGAAAGTTATCCAAAGTACATCTAGCCATGCATTTTTTTAGAGATTTTATTTCATATGCACAAAACCGCCATAGTAGATTTTTCCAACTCTCAACAAAAATAAAATTAAATATTAAATAAATCTTTAATGATCACTTGCATAAAGGTTAGTAATATACACAGACAACCATTCATAAAATGATTCACGTGAGAGTTGTAAAAGTTAGAATGACTGTTGATATAACTATAGTAGTCCTTGCTATCCAAGAACCATGCTTGTTTCTGAGCTTATCTAAGGTTACTAAAAGAGTTAGGCAATGCTAGAAACAAAAAAACACATATATCGGCGTAAATTTGTGGTTGAATGTTAGCTTAATATAATCTGGAAATACTATATATGGCGAGTTTCATTCCATTTGGCCAAGAATATGTGGCATCATCGCGGCATCTGGCAATATCCTGAATTGTAATTACATGCAGATAGGATCCGCCCTCTTTGTGATGTCACCCATCGACCAATAGCGACGAGCCTGTTGCAGTATTTAAGGACTGATTGCTGCTGTTCATTTTCTTCTTCTTTTGTATTCATAGCTATAGCATGTATAATGATCTTTATGATTTGATTTAGGATTTTAATTTAATTGTTGTTTTCTTAAATTTGTTATTTGGTTATCGAGTAGTCTTGCTTTTATTGAGTCACCAGCTAAGTAATTTCTCTCAATGGTATACTTCTTATATATGTTGAATACAGGCATGGTAGGTTGAGAAGCTGAGTAGTGTAGTATCATACTAGTTAATATGAAGCACTTGAGTGTCAATCGTTCTATGTACCGACTACCTCAGCGACTAGATTAGTAAATCTCTCCTCTATCCATGCTGTAAAGTTAACTTGACCTCGACGTAGACCTAGAAGTTACACATATTTATCCAAGTCCATGAGTGAAGGACTCATGATAAGCTTCTGTTGGTCAAAGCGATCTTGGAGTACCTGCTTAGATGTCTTTTTAGTTCCAATATATAAGGGGATGGTTGTTTGTTTTAGGATTTATTGGCTCAAGAAAAAATGTGGCTATGCTGCGCCAAAAATATATATGGGAAAGTTGCTTTTACGGATAACTGATCCACGCTTGTGTTTCCCAACCTCCAGCAGGCAGCCCGACCACAGCAAGCAATTCGTTGCTAGAGCGCATATCGGTCTATGAGTTCCATATAACGCTTGTTAAAACCGACCTCCGATCATGTTCCTCTGCCATGTAATGCTTTATAATGGAAATAATTGGAAGCAAATATCCAATCAAAAATATGCTTTATTAACTACAAAAAGCGCATTTCATACCTCTCTTTTCTGAGGCTGGTAGCTCTACCAGCCCAAGTGATTCAGTTTGTTCATCGCAGAACTATAAAAAATTCAACGTGACTAAACAATATGGAATCTCTTTTGATAACCTCATTTTTAGTCCCTAATTTACATCAATGAATATTATAGTCGTTTATTCTTTATTCTCTCTTACAAAGCTTCTGTGTGTATTCTTTCTTAATTCCCAATGTTTCATAGTCTGTTTTTCTTGTCACATGATTTATTACCTGCCTAAGTGCAGATTAGGGGCTACATTTCGTTGAAATCTAATACACAGGATTGTTATAATTTAAGTTCGCCTAGTCAGAAGGCTTTAAGGTCGGTTCTATGGCTCCAAATAAAACAAACTTTTACTAGAATGTAGTACTGATACATTCTATAAAAACCGGAAAAAATGGAAGAAAGAAGAGAAAAACCTTTTTGTCAATAGGTGGTGCTATGCCAATATCTGTGGTGAGTTTGCAGATTTTCTCATTACTAAAGCAAAATTTAATAATTCAGTTGAGGATTTCCCCCTTTTTTCTCAGTTTAACTGAAAACTCTGCCGAAATTCAGTTCTGAACTCAGTCTTTTTTCGTTCAAAATACCCTTTTTATGCAAGAAAGTGCACCACTTCACACTGTTATAATGGCTTCAAATTTGTTCACAGATATTGAAGTACAAGGGAGATTTTGGTGAAGATTTCGTGCTGATTAATTTAAGAATGACTTTGTTATTAATAAAAGATATGAATAGATTTTCATCCCTTCCAACGCCGGTATAACAGCTAGTAATTTACTGAAATGATCAATTTTCACAAACGATAAAAAGTGAAAAATTTTCACGAGGAATAAATTTTCCAGATAAATTGTCATGCCATCTTGAAACTCATGATGACATGACAATGGTTCAACTGTGGCAATCAAACCAAAAATAAACTGTTTTAATTATGTAATGAAGATTTAACACATGCATTTATTTTAGAAATACAAAAACAGAATTGTTTGGATTTTGGGAGCTATTTTGAAAACAAAAGATTTATAAATAATGAATTCGCTTGGAAGCTGCCGCAGTCGAATAAACAATGGCTGACAAATTCTTTTAATCAATTCATGTTTTCTGGCTTCCATGATTTTTTAACGTAGGACTTCGTTCCTCCCGATTGGGGTCTCAGGAAGGAAATTGATTCACACGCCAAAACGCCACAAAACTTGGTATGGGAGATCCTCTATATCTCGGTAACTACATAGGTTAAAAACATAACTAATATCTTACTTTAGAGATAAAGGGGTAACAACAGAAGTTAAAAATTAAAATTGAAAATCGGAATTGTAGTTCAGCGATTACAGAGCCGCAAAGTTGGACAAAAATACGCATAAATTGGTGACGCGATCCTCTATATCTCGGTAATTACATATGTTAAACATATAACTAATGTCTTATTTTAGAGATAAAGGGTAACAACAGAAGTTACAAAAAAACTTACTTAAACTTAAAAACTTACGAGAAACTTCGAGAAACAAAAGAGGCACGCGAGTAAAGTAGTCCTAGGCCTTTAACATCAGCGGCTGTTTGAAAATACAGCCTCCCGTCACCCCCCTTTTTTATGTATGCCGGAAGTAAAGAGCACGATGTCCATTTTTTGCAGTGTTGAAATAACGTTATTAATTTGCTTTACTTCCGATAAATACATTGAAGTATAGGACACAAAGTCCTATTTCATTAAATAACAGAGATATTCACTTTATAAAAGGCATCATGCAACATGTTGGCATGATTCTTGTTTAGAGGCAAAGAACCTTTAAATTCCTGTCTTCACTTTTGTGACATGGTGCCCTTTACCTAAAGCATACAGATTAGTTTTGTATGTTTAAATGTATAGAGTTTTATTAATGTGACCATATGTCTCGTATTTGCTGGGACAGTCCTTGTTTTTGATATTTTGTTACAGTTTCGAATCTAGTGTTCCGGCTCGCTTCAATTTTTATTTATAATTAAGTATAATTCATTTTAAAATATTGAAAAATATATTAACTAGTTTTAACTTTGAAAAAAATGCAAGTTTTAATTTAGTATTTTTCAGAATTAAAATTTAGAATTTCTAAAAGTTCTCAACTAGAATGGTGAACTCTGAAATTTCACGCCTTCTCGCTTACAATTGCATTCTTTCAAACCGCTTCGAAAAACACCCTCATTTCTCAAAACGGGAGCAATCACTTTTCAAAGAATATAAATATCCTTATGCTGGGATTCCCGGCAACTTGGTTTAGTCCAAAGATGATGGAAAAAAACCCGCACCTCTTCTGACCCAAAAACTCCCGATATCTTTCCTGCTAAGTGAAGTGGTTTTTCAATGAAGCGGAATAAAATAAACAAACATGCAAGTCGAAGTAGAAATAAAATGTTAAATAATTCTCATTTCTACAATTAATATCAGTATATTAATCATGCTAATTATGACTTGTTCTATTTAATAAAGAAGCCGTTGTTGTATTTGGTTTGGTTAAACTTAATTTAGGTAGAATAACGCACCGTTTTCAAGCGAAGCAAGGGCTATTTTGGGACGACGGATCTCGCAATTTTGAACCTTGGTCAGATGATGAGGAAGACACATGGTTGTTGTGTTTGGAAAAAAATCTTGCGGTTTGTTTTGAATAAAAAAGTAAAGCGATGCTTGCAAGTCATTGTTGTGTGTAAAAAGTTAGTAGCTCATGAAAACAGATGAAATTTTCTTTTAGTCCACGTCAACTCGAGATGATTTTGATGATTTCTTTCAAAACAGTAGTAGTCATTATTTAAAGAATATAAATATAGTTATGTTGGGGTTCCCTTCAACTTTGTATAGTCCAAAGTTGATGGGAAAAAACCCACATCTCTTCTGACCCAAAAATTCCCGATATCTTTCCTGCTAAGTAAGTGGTTTTTCGATGAAACAGAATAAAATAAACAAAATACAAACAGAATTATAAATAAAACCTTAAAAAACTATCAATTCTATAAAGAATATCAGTATATTAATCATGCTAATTATGTCTCATTCTAATTAAAAAAGAAGCCGTTGTTGTATTTGGTGTAGTTAAGTTTAGTTTAAGTAAATTAATGTCCCGTTTCGAAGCTACACGAGAGTTATTTAGGGACGAACGACGTAATTTTGAACCGGGTGATGAGGATGCATGAGGAAATGCTGTCCAGCCAGGAATTTTTTCAGCAGCTGCAACAGCCACATGACAGTTGTGTTTGGAAAAAAAATCTTGCGGTTTATTTTGAATAAAATAAATAAAGCAATGC
This sequence comes from Araneus ventricosus, assembly GCA_013235015.1. Taxonomy (NCBI): domain Eukaryota; kingdom Metazoa; phylum Arthropoda; class Arachnida; order Araneae; family Araneidae; genus Araneus; species Araneus ventricosus. Next base: position 29,752 of record BGPR01011241.1, read on the forward strand.
TTGTAAGTTATTGATGTGTTTCAAGAGTTATAGGTCATGAAAGGAAAAACAATTTCCTTGTAGTCTTTCTCAACTCAAGATGATTTTAACAGAAATTTCAAAATAAAATGATGAGCCTTTCGATTAAAACTAAAACTAAGGAAATTTAGTTGCATATTTTAGAAGTTCAGAACAGTTGAGAACTGTCAAAGGCGCTTTTATGGCGCATTTAGTAACACATTTACATAGAGGAGTTGTCCAAAATTTATTTAAAAAAATGTTTTATAAATTTTGAGTCGCAGTATTATCTATTTTGATATAAATAACTGATTTCAATTTTTATTTATACGGGTGAAGAAGGCTATTTAATACATTAATAATATTAATGATACATTAATACATTATTACTCAAAGAACAAAAAAATTAAGTAAACTTCTTGATCATAAATAAAAGATGAAATCATTAGGGTTTCTTTCCCGGGAGCCCGGGAAATCGTAAGATTTTCATACTTTTTGTATTCCCGGGAATTATACTTGGTTCCCGTGATTACCCGAGAATACATCACTTCAAAACAGACGGTATTTGAACATAACGTTCATTTCAATGAAGGTAAATTCTTTAATTTAGGAATGTTAAGAATTAGTCGATCTTTTTCAATAGAAAATTGTGTTAAAGCAATAGAGTTAAACTAAAGGAATTCGGAATCACAATTAAAAAGCACTTAGTTGCGTGTATTAGTGATGGTCCTAGTATGATGGTTAAGTTTGGGAAAATAATGAGTTTTAAGTATCACCTACGCAATGCACACGCCATACACCTGGTCGTGTGTGATGTCCTTTATAAGAAAAGAGTGGATTTGGGAGAAAGCACTGTTGAGATAGAAAAAATATATCACATGAAGAAGAAAAAGAAGATATTGATGAAAGTGAGGAGCTAACTGAAAATTTAGGCAAAGCGTTAGATTTAGAATTTGAAGGCAGTATAGCAGCAGATGCTACGTTTTATGAAGAAAAAAATTCTATGGCTAATATAAATGAAAGCATAAAAAAAGATAAGTTGTACTGAAAAATTATTCAGAAAATCACCTCTCAAGAATAATATTTTACAAAATTATGTTAAAGCAGAGTTTGGCTGTGATAAAGATGATTTATTTAGACAACAAAACAAGCTGGAATAGTTTGTTGGCAATGCCTGAGAGATTTTTAGAAAGAAAATCAACAATTTTAAAAGCATTAATTGATATTAAAGAACAAAAAATTTGGCTAATGTAAAATTTGAAACTCCAGCAGCAATTGTAGCAGGCTTGAAGCCAGTAAAAATTGGCCCAGAAAAACTATGCAGTCAAAACACGACTTTGCTAACTGCGGTAGGAGTGATAAAAGCATAGATTGCTTATGTTTTCTTAAATTATACTTTAAAAATAAATACTTAATATATTTTATTTGTATTTTGCAGCTCAATATATAAAGGATTATAAATTTTGAAATTTTAGAATATCCTTATTTTGTGTAATTATTATTGATATGAAATAAAAATAAAAAATTTTTAATTTTTTTTTCAAATTTTGATGCATTCCCGTGAATGACTTTTCCCGGAAAAGAAAAAGGGCGGGAAATCAGAAACCCTAGAAATCATGCGTATTTCTTCTGCCAAATTTTGAATCGATCTTTATTAAAAAAATAAATGTGAATCATAAAATAATGAAAATAAATTAAGAAAAAAACATTGATTGTGAAGAAATAGATATTTATGAATATTTTACATGGAACATATTAAAATAGGAAGGAAAATAATTGACTGAATTTCATTATTTAAATTTTTCTTTTTCCCTATCAAACCAATTTACGTTAAAGAATGATGACTCAAAATATAAAATAAAAATTTTAGCTCCGCGGTTATAAATCTCTATCCGAATAGTTCATAATAGCTTAAACTGTTACTCATTAAAGAGCAATTTTTTTAATGTCTTCCCTACCATTTAACTACGAAAAATTAAAAAAAATAAACAACAGTTCATTTTTACAGATTCAGAAAACTATTATTGTAATAAAACATCACAAAATAAATAGGGTTTTATTGATAAACACATGATAGAGTTCATGATATTCATAACACTAACATTTAAGCTGTATACATTTGTAAACACAAATAACTAATTTTTAAATTCAGCAAATCCGATAATTTGCATAATTAAAAACTGATTAACCAAGTCTTTTTTAACTGCCACTGTGCATCCCAAGTGAATTACCATTGGTAAAATGAGACAGTTTTATGTTTTATGCCATTCGAACACATTTCAAATAAAAACCTGCGTGGTTTGAACTTTCAGTAGTTTGAACTAAAAGAATAAATATAAATATTTTTTTTAGTCAAAACCTGGATATTTTACTAATTTTTACATTTGTATCCTGCATTGTATTCACAAAAGGATAGAGATGGAACACGAATTAGGCCGGGCACTTAAACTAGGAACGAACTGAAAAGAAAAAAAAATCTGTGATTTAAGATACAAAAGGTTATATTTTTAAATTTAACGTTAGAGTGAGCATTAAACCTAACATACGTGCAGGTTTGTATCATGACACTACTAAAATTTTCCCCAGAAATAAATAAAGTTAACGCAGCACTGAACAAATAAATAAAATTATCAACCATATACTCAGGATAGACCTAAAATTAGAAAATATTTCAGGACGGTGCAACAGGTGGGTTTTTTAGACTTCGCTTGGACTAGGTTTCAAACTGTTCTGTAATATGGAACTGCTCAAATTTTGTACAAAAATAAATCAAGCCACTCAATAAATTAATTAAATTTACAACCAAAAATTTAAATTCGACCTGATTCCTCCGAATCAACAGGTGGTCTTTTCGAACTTCGGCCAGAGTGCGTTAAGAAAAGCACCAAGCTGGCAGGGTACTGAAATCAAAATAGTCAATTTTTTACTCAAAAGTAATAAATCAAATTAACTCACGCTGGGTATTTATCCACCTTTTCGCAGAAAGTCGCCGTCTTGGCAGCGCAAGGGGGTCTCACCCCCGGCGGTGAAGGGGTGAATGCCTCATCCCGGAACAGAGGAGATCCCGAAACACTCACCCCCAAAAAGCAAACGACCACTAAACTCCTCCACATTATTATTGTAATAACGCGCCTCACCCTCAAGTAGGCTTTTTATACGGCCTCTACGGTCTCGTGACGTCACCATCTCACAACAGACGGAAAAAGTCGTCCAGTAGGGGTGACGACCCTATCCCAGAATCGTTTGGAAGGGAATTCCCAGAGTGTTCGGGGATTCTCCACTTTTTAATCTCTTCTTCGCAGTGGAATGAGTGTTTTTCGACGAATGAGAAGGCGGTGTCTAGTGTGTGTTTTTGACGTCGTCAAAATTAGATCTCTTTCTCCCTTTCTAAAAAGAGGTTTGTTTGCGAGATTCATTTCGGTGAGAAAAGAGGTTTGAGTGTTTTGAAGGTCATTCCTGTTTTCTGATCACATGTAGAGCATTGGGTAGGAATATTCTTGCGCAGCTTTGTTTTGGAAATGTTTCGTTGTGAAATTGATTGAGAGTAGAGTTTATGTGAAAAGAATAAGGTGGCAAACAGAAAATATTTCGCCGAACTTATTTTCTTAGGAAAAGCAGAATGCATGTGATAAATATTTTTAAGAAAATCAATTGCGTATTTTAAATGTAAGACAATAAACAAAATTTTGTTAAAATCAGAAGTTTAAAAAAGGATTTGAGGCTGGAGATGTCCAGAAGTCAATGTTATTTTTAAGACATGTAAAGAGCAGTGTCGGAAGATTCGAATATATTTTTGTTTTGGAAAAATTTATTTGGTATTTTAACAATAATTGATTGCGAAATTGATTAAAAACAAAGTTTATGTAAAAAGAACCAGATGACAGAAAAAAATTGAAACGATTTTGTTAGGAATGCACACGATAAATGATATTTTGTTTCAAAAGATAATTTGCTGTTTAAAATGTAAGGCAATAAAAAAATTTATAACTATCTAAATTTAAAAAGATTTAAATGCTTGATTTTTGGAAGGTTAATGTTGTTTTGAAGACATGTAGAGAACAGAGTAAGAAGATTCTAGCATATTTCATTTCGAAAATTTGAATTTCATTTTCACAAGAAAATCGGCTGACTTGAAGATAACAAAGCAATAAATAGAGAAAATATTTATAAAATTCATTTTAGTAATGGATATGTTAAATGTTTGGGGGGAAAAAATAAGCGACAATTCGAAATATATGAAAAAAATATTTTATTCAAATCTGAACAGGCCATTGTAACATAAAATCACTAGATTAGAAATGATATATTTCTTGAAGTTTATTACGTTAAAAGAGGAAGTTACATCATCTTCAAGACACGTAGAGCGTTGGATTAGAGAAAGATAAGAATGCTTTTATTTTCGAAATATTTATTTAGGTTTTGACAATAATTGCCGATGAAATTGTTTCAGAGCAAAATTTATGTGACCTTAACAAAGAGATAAAGGAGAAATATTTATCCAAAGGGATTTGAGAATTCAGTACTTATTAAAAAGTTTTTAGAAATAGTCAGAGTTTCTAAATACAAGAGAAAAAACAACTTTTTTTCAAAAAATTTGAAAAGGGCTTTTGGCTGTAATTAAATGTTACTGATGTAAATGACCTTATCTCATTTCTAGATTATGTGACATAGGAAGTATGTTTAATTTCAAGAGTCGGTTCTAAAAAAGAGACATTACGATTTTATTTTGGAATTTTCCAGACAATCAATAAATTTTTTGTGAGGTCAATTCATTCATTAATTGTTAAAAACTAAACAATGTAAATTTATAGCTGGTAACCTAGTTCATTTAATTCTTGACAAGCGATTAATGAAAAATTTATTTAAATGGAAAAATATGATACTGAAATTAGGTAAAGTTAATTACATTTTTTTTAATGAATTACGGAGCCGAATTTGAAGTTTTTAAGTGGGAAACTGAACTATAAATGCATAAAATGCTTTTTGCAAAAAATTAGAATTGAAGTTAAATATAAATTTCTATTTCTTCAGTTTGTCATATAGTATCATATTGCGAGAAATAAAAGAAAAAAAACTGGATAATTGTTTTGAAACAAATAAACGACAGCGGAAAATTTTTAATTAGATATTAAAATTTTTCCGAATTTCAATGGCATTTTCTGCTGTCCATCGAATAAAATTTGGAATAAATTCATCAGACGCATAAAAAAGAAAATTGGCATTAAAATACTTTTAAGTTAATGCTCTTTTTTATATTTCGTTCTTTTGAAAATTATGTTTTTGTTATAAAATAAAGCTTTGATGAGAAAAATCAAAACAACTCATGAAAGTATTGTTAGTCTAATGTTTTATATCTGATTATTGTATTCAATTAAAATAACTTAATGGAATTCTGTTTAAAATTAAAAGGAGAGCTTGTTTATTTCTTTTAAAGAAATATTTTCGAAAATTATCAGAATCAAAACTCTGCTTCGTTGCAATTTCATCATGGAGAAGAAAAATATTTCTTGAGAAATAGCAGATTGATACTTTTTTACTTTAAATTTTCGGTTATTTTTGAATTGGAATAAAATTCTTTTTTCTTCGATTCGAAATTTATATTCAAATAGCTCAAAGCATTTCTGTCCCTACAGTGAGCTAACAATTTATTAGTTAAAGATTGTGAAGGGAAAAATACCACATCCCAAATAAAAAATTATTTGAATTAAATAAGTATGAATGGTTGAATGCTTAAACGAATAAGAAATTAATTTATTTAGCTTAATTTTGTAGATTTTTGCGACATAATAAATCAACCAATATCATTAATTTACACCAGAAAAAAATGGATTAAAAATCAAAATGATATTGATATCGATAACTACAATTAAAATTTGTTCTAAAATAATTTTTTAAAGCTACGTCGGCCCACTTATCCAAAGGGTTTAGAGTGTTTTAAAGGTTGACGGGGAAAATATAAAATGTCGAGGGAAAATCTAAACTCCACGAAAAGTAAATATTAAACAATCATAAGAAATAAATAATTTAAATAATTTCGAAATGATTAGTTTTTTAACTTGCAATTCTGCTATATATATATATATATATATATATATATATATATATATATATATCAAAACAAACTTAGAAACACAAGACAAAAACTATATATATATATATAACCTGGTAACCAAAATCATTTTCATTGACTGGTTTAAAAAAATAATTTTAACGATAGATCTTCAGATAATGCAACAACGATGCGCAATCTCAGAAAAGTGAAATTTGTAGAATCACATGACGGTGAAAGAAAGTTATGTGATGAAGTAATTGTGGTTTATGAATCTCTTGACCTTCGGTAAGATGATTTTGAGCCAATGCAAACTGCTTGTGAAGAGAATTCGTAATTTGCCTAATGCGAAAATATAATGCAGATCCGGTTGTAGTTCAATGTGTGGTCAGCTCTCGATATGCGAAACATTATGCATAACGATATGCATTGTGTAAAAATTCGAACCCAAATCATCAATGAACATTGATTATTTATGACCATTCAATATTTTAAGGTTCGAAGAGTAACTATACGGTGTAATGTTGGAAATGTGTACACAGGGAACATTGGGAAAATTTAAGTAGAAGTACAGATAATATAAAATATAATTAGAAATGCAATATGTAGTTGGTTGATATTTTTTAGATGAACGCTACACACACAAAAAAAAATAAAACTATTGTAGAGGGTCTTAATAATTTTTAACCGTGGTGTTAAGGACATGCGAGGAAGTTTGATCTACGGGGCATATTTAGTGAGGATAATGTCCAGAAAGCATCTAATATTCTGTGAAATCGGTTCTTTAATCCCTACTATCCTTTAGTCATGTATAAAGTGACTATTTATTTTTCCTCTAAAAACGGGACATTTATTAATTTTTTTATTTAATATTATGTAAATACAAGAAAATATATATTTCTTCAGTTTTTATTTATTAATAAAAAGGTCAGGAATAAACACGTGAAAATTAATAGTTTATGTGATCTTGCATTTTTCTGAAGAACACATTTTTGCTTCAGTATATTTGGCGTAGATTTTACAAAAAAAAAAATGAAATTTTTGGCAATATTTCTTAAAATTAACTTTGTTAATTAACGTTGCTTTATAAATTGCGACTTGCAACTGTGTTTTCTAACTCGTCCACAACTTATTCATAAGAAAAAAGACCCTTTTCAAGGGTGCATTAGTGCCGGGCTGGCATAGAATATATTCAATAATTATACGAAAGTTCGTATGATTTAAATTATTGGCGTGAAAGTGTTTGAACAGTTCCACCCAACGACTTTCGGTTAAAATATTCCCAGTGTTTCATTCACTGTCACCTCACGCGATGAGATAGCAGGCTTCTGACCAACTTATATATCTGTGACAAGTACAGCGCATGCTCCGTCATCGCCGGGCTACTAGACATTACCGTACGATTTTTTTAATTTTTATCCTCTTCTTGTTTGAAATTGTTATCGTGGGTTGATCCGTTTCTGAAGACGGGACATTTGGGCGTCCCGAAGCTGTGCTTGGGACATCAGGACAGGCTACCAAAAAGCGAAACTGTCCCGTTCAAAACGGGACGAATGGTCACATTAGTCATGCAACAACTTGACACTCTCTCCCATCATTGATGGACTTCTTTAAAAGAATGAAAGAAATAAAATATATATAATTATATTTATTAAATTTTTATATCCCCCCCCCTACTTTTTGGTGCACGAATGAGTATTCTAATCGACCAAAACTTCAACCTCGAGATTTTAATGAATCTTTACGTGAATTTGGTAAAACCAAATTCTGTCTCTGAATATGCTAACTCAAAAATGAAAGAAGCTAGATGAATGAAATTTAGTATGTGGTCTTGACACCATAATTGTAGATCCGTAACAAATTTTAGACGAAATCTATTAAAGGGTATTCTGTCTGGCTCTCTGTCTTCTACTTGAACGGATAATAATTATCGCTGGTTGCATTTTTCAATTATTGAAAAATGCAACCAGCTAGATCACAGGTTCCCAACATGCGGGACGCGCATCCCTGAGGGTACGAGGGAGAAAATTTAGGGGTACGCAAAAGTCATCTTGGTAATGGTGGAAAAGATAAAACGTAAGAATATTCGCGAATTTCGTGTTCTCAAGTTCGTATGTAAAATGAATGTGAAAATTTTACGGGTCCGAAAGCCAATTCATGAGATAAGAAAAAGCAAGAGAAATATTAATACATAGTAATTGAGTTATTAATTATTTCAATGTTGTTTTTATTTATTTTGACGTTGAAATAATCTATTTTTAAAAAATGGAATAAAATGCAAAAATCAAAAATCAGATCTGCAAATTTTATTATGTCATAGGAGCCGTTCGACTCAAGCTAATCTAAACCCTTGGCGTTATTACCCTATTAGCACAAGATGCTCTACAATATTCATACCATATCTTTAAGATGTTATCGGGCATTTAGAATATCGTGGGAATATCGTACAGTATATGTATCAATAGGGTCATAAAACCTTTTTCTCCTGGGGAGCTAACAGTAGATGGTATTCGAAAATGAAAAGATCAATCAAAGGGTACGCGTCTGAAAAAAGGTTGTGAACCACTGAGCTAGATGAATGAAATCTTGCATATGGTTTTACCACTACATTCGTGAAATCGTATCAAATTTTGGACCAACTTCATCGACTGATTGACTGTTTGTCAGTCTGTGAACATATGTGTATGTGAACGCGATAACTCAAAAACACAACAAGCTATATAAATGAAATATGGGGTTGTGATACTGTTACCAAATTTGTAGCTTTGTGTCTAATGTTGTCAAAACGGTGTAGCTGTACGATGCATACTCGATTCTCTTCACTACATGACGAACCCAAGCAAATAAACAAAACAAAATAATACAAAATACGCGTCAAATAGTGGAAATATAGGAGAGAATTGGAAGAACATTCACCATACATAGCTTTACAATAATCAGAATATTATTAGAAACAATTTTTATTAATTTGTATAAATATATAGTCCTTACAAACTAAAATAGTCCCTGCTAGGAAATTTTCTGCTATTAATCTTTTTGGGTTTTCTGTTGTTTAATTAAACTATAAATAATACTTTGAGAAAGATCTATCATTTCATTCCAGACAAAAACACTTAGAATCTACATATTTTCAGATTTTTCAAACGATTTTCTGTTCTTAATCTTTTTTGGTTTTCTGTCATTTAATTAAACTATAAATAATACTTTGAGAAAGATCTATCATTTCATTCCAGACAAAAACACTTAGGATCTACAGATTTTCAGACTTTTCAAACGATTTTCTGTTCTTAATCTT
>BGPR01011242.1:0-31244 GCA_013235015.1 Araneus ventricosus
GATCTGTATCAGATTTTAGACCCAATCCTTCAAAGGGTCGATAATCTGTCGGTTTATTTATTTGCGTGTATGTGAACACGATGACTCGAAAACACAAAGACTTATACCAATGAAATTTGGTGTGTGGGCTTATCACCAACATTGTAGATCTGCGTCAAATTTTGGACCCAATCCTTCAAAGGGTCGACAATCTGTCGGTTTATTTATTTGCTTGCATGTCTTCAAAGGGTCGACAATCTGTGTCTCAACTCGAAAACACAAAGGCTTATACCAATGAAATTTGGTGTGAGGTCTTATCATCAACATTGTAGATCTGCGTCAAATTTTTGGCCCAAATTGTAGAAAGGAAGACAACCAAAATCCATACTCAGTTTTCTTCGCTGTACTATGAAGTACTAAACGCTCCATATACGAGAAAGTCGAGGGGAGAACTCCCCGCCGGTTCCATTTCGAAAAATGCTCATACATATTCAGTCTGCTGCAATATTCTGGATTCCTCTACATTCTTTTGGCATAGTTTCAAAACGGGACATTAATCTGACATAATATTACATCCTCAATCGGTAGCATAGCTAATATCTGGTTTTGATTCGAGCAGTTGTTCAAATGAAAAGTGTGCGTCCACTTCTTACTTCAAGGGCTTAACTTGAAGGGCTTGATTTAAAATAATGCCTCATTGTGCATGCAAGATGCCACTTTTTGTGCGACTCTAGTATTCGATTCAATAAAATGTGGCTGACGTGAAGCTGTGAAACAATGAACGGAGTTTTGACAAATCTTTACCGGGAAACCTGAGCTGCAAGGCTTAAATTTCGAAGAGTGCCTCCAATGGGTGTGTGACACGAGGCATTTGTATTTGATGTAATGTATATGCAGATGTTAAGATAATTTATTGTGACAGCCGAACACTGTTTTAACTCGGGTACTCTTAGTTTGTTAAAAGCATTCCTTTTAAGAAAATTAAAATGAAGATTTGTCTCCCTTTATGCTGAAAATTAATTTAAAGAATTAAAAAAAAGTCAATTATTTTATGTCATGAATTGTTAAAAATGGAGAGGCAATATGAAGATGGACTAGTGTATTATAATATCATTTTTCAAGTTTTCTATTATTTCTCAAAATAGGGAGGTATTTGTATGAAGAAAGGGTTGGGCTTTCAAATGAGAAGCTCACTAATTCTTAATTCTTCATTCATACAAATCTCCAGCCCAATGATTCATTAATTTATGATAAGACATGCTATAACTTGAAAGCTGTCTATTAATCTCTGCACTTACTGGTATGTAACACCAAAATATTCTCAAAATTGAATAGTTATACGGTAGAAAAGGTAAGGAACCGAAACTGTGCTATGAATTGTAATCTGAAATACTTTTTGTCAAGTGCTCCTCCATCATTTTTTTTTATTATTTTTAATACTTTTCTCCTATTCTGTTCTCCTCTGGATTTGTTCGTGTATCGGGGAAGTTCCGTCTCGGCGGCATTCCTTTGATGAATGAATGAGAATTATTTAATTTATGCCTATTATTGTGGAAGCAATTATTTAATTACTCAATTAGGGTTCAGTATTTTTTGCTTTGAATGATATTGTTCTTCCTTGCTGTGATTGCCTGTTTGTCTAGTTCTTAAAGTTTGATAACATTTCCAACAAAAAGAGTATCTGTTTTGGTAACATCGGTCATTTTGTTATTTAGGAGAACATGAGTGAATTGATAATATGAGGATATTCAATAGTTGGAGAGTTGTTGTTTTAGTAATTGATTTTCGCATTTGATGATTTTGTTTTCCTTTTTTGTTGTCACTTGCAGGTGAGTTGCTCTTCGACGAATTAAGTAAACTGACCAGACTTCCCGTTTAAGCTGGGATAGTCCCGAATTTTAATTTAATGCGCCACATTGCCTTCAATTTTTCTCTGCTTCTACGTAAATAGCTCATATTAAAAATATCTAACTAGATGAGTGATGGGCAAACAACGGCCCGCCGCATAGGGGCCGCGGTGGCCCAGTGGTAAGGTCTCGGCTTTGTGGCCGGAGGGTTCCAGGTTTGAAACTCGATTCCACCGAAGATCCATCGTGTATGTAGGCCTGTTGCACGTTGAATCACACGTAGGAGGCCAAAAGTCATCTCACTGGTGTGGTGCGGAGATACCCACACTGGCCCGACTTGCCCAATATAGGGTATAAAGTTGGGAAGGAACCAGCGGGAAAGTTTGACAGGGGGTGCCAGCTTAGGTGTCGTCTTCGTCATGTGACCTCGGTTCATAATGACGAGGTCCATCTCAAAATAGCCCTCGTGTTGCTTGAAAACAGGACGTTAGTCTAACTAAACTAAAATCGCCCGCCGCAGAATTTGAAATAATAGTGAAATAATTTAAAATAAGAGTAACGTAAGTAAAATGTTTTAAAATAATTTTTAAGGCCCCTCACATTCACTCGAGGACTTTAGTGCTATACAATATATTGAATTAAAGAGCAATAGAAAATTTTCCATTTTTTAAGAAAAAAAGCTTCGTACACATTAGATGTGAATTGTAATGTTTATTTTGAAGTTTTATTTTACAGCTGTTGTTTGATTATTAAAGTTATACTTATTTATTAAAATGTTATTTTAAAAACTTTTTAATTGTAGTTATAGTAACTTAATTTATTGAAACCACTTAATGTTTATTAATTATGTATTATTTATTAAAACTTAATTATTGAAAATAAATCTTTAATGCTATTTTCTGTTGGTATACCCATTTTTAGATCCTACTTTTTAATTTCAAATGTTTGGATAAATCGAATTTTTATTACAGTTCTGTAATAGCTTTCTTTCTTATTTTTAAAAGCTGAAGAATTATTAATATCATCGGATTAAAAACGTAGTGATTCGAAAAGTTTTTAAGGATTAAACCATCATGAGAAGCGCATTACCTTTCGTACTCAACTCAATTCAAACACGAATATCGGTTAATCCCAATGTGGCAGTTAATTTTCCATTTGATCTATTATTAGTATTGTTTCAAATGCTTTACGAGATATTTATTCTTCATCTTTTGTGTGCTAGATTTGATAAATTGTCGTTTATTAAATTACAGGATGAAGAGTAATGACATGTTGTTCTGGCAGTTACAAAGTAATAAAGGACTGTCTGACATCTTTCCAACCTGTTTTTATGCTGTTTAAACTTCTTTTACCTTATTCAAAATAATTGGATCTTTTGTAGCTGGCAGACAGAATGATCTGAAATAAATAGATGTAACTACGTTCTTTTACGTTGCATGTACTTGGACGTGAAAAAGGTTATTGCGCAATATTCGACGTCAGCTGTCATCGATTTGTCACATTCCCATTCAGAATCTGATCAAATTCTGATCGGAATTTTGCAGAAATTTTATCAGCGTCGTAGCGCCATCTGTGAAAAATATGAAGCATTACTGAGATAATATTGAAATGTGTTTGCCGTTACCTCTTCCAGTCATCCTTTTGAAGAATTCTTTTCTTCTTTGAACTTCTTTTAAACATTTTTCTTTTTTATTCCTTAAAAGATTTTATCTTAAATTATAATATTTTTTTGTATAAAATAACGGAATTCGAATGGTATTTTTAAAACTTATTATATTTATTTTCTGTATGCGTAGAAGGGAATTAAACAATTGAACGAGTATTTAGTGTAGCTTAGCCGGATCTAAGTACAGCGAGATAAAAATTCAGTCTGCACACAGAACAATTTTCTAAAATTATTAACTTAATGTTTGTGTATAGAGAGCTGTTATTAATATTGTATGGAATCCTTAAAAAATTGAATTTCATCTTGTTATTTACGTGAAATTTTTTCCTTATCATCTGCTCTGAAAATGCCTTTTGCTGTCTGATCATGATTGTCATTGAGTTAGTTCCGAGTGGAAATAATTATAAATGATTTAGTTCAGATTTGAAAAATTGAATTTCTCGCACCGCTTACATTCGATATCATTTTATATGATTTTTATTTATCGATTAATTGTGATTAGTATTATTTAGATAAACAGACGGAAAAAAGAGGAACATCTTTTTTGCATTAGTTTAGTTGCAAATATTTGCAGTCTTTTTCAGTTAAGGCGTTTTTCTCCTTTCTTTTTATGACTTATTAACTTTTGATGACTTTTATTACCCGGATTATAAAAAAGATAAACATTCTAAAATTTTTAAAACATCTCAAAGACGTTGTTTAATATAAAATTTAACAAATGCAGGATTTTTCATACAATTGCTGTGCGTGCTGCACAAAATAGATAAGTTTTATCAATCGTCGTCCTGTTAACGTACGTGGATTCATTTGATGAAAAGAATCCTCTCAATTTGCTTTTTTTTGTGTTGGCTTAGCTTTTGGTAGTTTTTCAACCTTATTTCCAGAGAAGGGAGGAAAAAAAAAATCTCTCCACTCATTGGAGTTTTAATCCTCTTATCATGGACTCATTGTGTTTTTACTGTTGTTGTATTGCCCTTCATTGTAAGCTTGTTTAATCCGATGTTTAACAAATTGTTTGCTTAGTTTTTTAAATATTTTCATGCCAAATAAAAATATATAACTTTTTACCTTTTAATCTGTTTTTTTAATAAATTACTGCGTTGAAAAATTAGAGTATGCGTATGCTTAGTTTCTATCTGTGATGGGTAACGAAATCACGTTGATTGATAAATGATCTACGCAGGGTCAGTGTTTCCTCATGGAGTTTTTCCTTTCATTGAGTTCGTAGCGGTTGAATGTTTATTCAATTAAAGAAGATAAGATCTCGTAAGGAGATAGGAAGGCGTTTTGAATGAAGGATGGAAAACTGAAAAATAATTTGTTTCTAAAAATAAAATACCATTCTGCCAGTGTAAATTGTGTGTTAAGGAAATTTTGTTTTGCATCAAGTCTTTTGATAACAGAACTTTGTTCTGGGGTTTATCTCTGATGTAGTAAAATAGTTAAAACTCTTTTTTTTTGGGGGATGTTATTCGGATGTCAACATTGTAAATATTTAATTTTGAATATTACAGTGAACAAAGTAATAAATCAATTAAAGATTAGAATTTGTAGGGAATAAACGAACAAAATTATTCTTCAAAAGCCTAATTTAGGTTTTACGAATAATGGAAAAATAATTTATTAAAGAGAAATAGAACTTAGGCCAGTGTAGATTCATATGAGTATTTTGAAGATGGCTCTAGGATTTCCTCTTTTATTCTAATTTAGTGTTCACGTTATAGGGAGAAAAAAAAATCAAAATGAATAGAAATGACTTCTAAGGCTAAAACTTTTATTTATACATACAACTATAACACGTTTTACAAAAACTTTCTGTGACTGAAATTGGGGAATTAGTAGAGTTCTCTGAACTTTGCACAAAGCAGCCTCCTTCTCTCGCATCCTAGGGCGGTAGTTTCTTGGTGGTTAAGGTCTCGGAGTGTTTCAGGTTCGAAACACGATTCCACCGAAGGTTCGCCGTGTATGTGGGTCTGGTGCATGTTTAATCTGACGTCGAGAGTCGAACGTCCTCCCGCTGGTGTGTGGCCTTGAAGTTAGGAGAGTGCGTCGGCCCTCACATGTCGTCATCGGCATCTGACCGCAGTTCAGAAGTACGGGGTCCGTCCCAATATAGCATTCTATCTCGTTGAAACGGCACATTAGTATGGCTAAATTAAACTTAACTTCTCGTTCATACTCATCGTTTAAAAACTTCATCCCCTCCAGTGGCGAATCCAGGATTTGGGTCTGGGGAGAGTTTTGTATCGTCGTGACGAAGGTGAAATCTTATGGCTTATTTAAACCAAAACACTTTAACTTTACAGACTTTACTCACCTGACAATAAGGATCACAAAGAACACTACAATATTTTCGATCGTTTAACAAAAAACACAATTAAATAACTAGCAAAAACATGTTTTTGACCGTGTCGACGCTGCGAATATGAGTGGAATGACTGCAAAAGTGGGAAAACTTTCGAGCCTGTCAAAAACTAGGAAGAAATGTTTTCACTTGTTTACTTTCTCGTATACGAAGTATATACAAAGAGAAAGTATTGTAATCGTCAAAAAATTCGAACTCGAGATTTTGACGAATCTCCACGTTTTAGACCTCCCTGAGTCCGAAAACACAATTTTGGAATTATGTCTGTCTGTGAACACGATAACTCGAAAACTATTAGAGCTACGGAGGTGAAATTTGGTATGTGGTCTTTAATTAACATAATTTGTAGGTTTCTATCAAATTTTGGACAAAATCCGTCAACGGGAAGTCTGTCTGTTTGTATGTCCAAGGTCATGTGAACACTATAACTAAAAAAACTTGAATAGCTAGATGGATAAAATTTGCTACACAGTTTTATCGTCATGAATGTAGGTCCTTATAAAACTTTGGGCCAAATCCGTCGAAAGGTTGATTGTCTGTCGGTCTGTATAATCGCATACTTGTAAAAATTATATCTCATAAACCCTTTGGCTTACATAAATAAAACTTGGTATCACGGATGCTAACATTAATTATAGATCTGTGACCAAATTTCGTTTCAAATTGCATGTTCAATTTTTTAAATCACATTCTCCATGCACATGAATATTGGTAGCAATCTCTGTGCACGCGGAAGGATTACATCACTTTGCCTTGAGCCGGCAAGAGTGGAAGCAATGAGTTTTTATCGGCACGCATTTCTTTGAATATGATTCTTCACCCAAATATTTTATAATCACTATAATCTACAATGAAAAACCTTCTGATAGCCATTGGATTCTGGGTTACAGTAGGTTCGAATTTTTATATCCACGCGGGGGGAGGGGAAACAGCACCTTTTTGGAGAGGTATACGAGAAAGTTTAGGGGAGACCACTCCCGCTGGTTTAAAGGGAGATTAAGAAAAAACAGCTGTAGTGATTTTAAATAAAATAAAGAATTCTGGTCCAGCTCTGGGGGGTTGCAGCCCGATAGCCACCCCCTGGATTCGCCACTGATTCCCTCTGAACTTTGACCCTCCCCGGGGGGAGTTGCTGCCATTTTGAAATGAGCACTAAGCCCCGAACTTGCACAATTTAGATTTTTCTTCTTTTCTTTACGTCATTTTTTTAGTTGGAATGGAGTCGATTCATCCTCACATGTTATACGTCAGATGCGCCTCGCTGGAGCAGCGGTGGCCTAGTGGTAATGTCTCGGTTTCGGGTCGGAGGCCCAGGCCCAAAACCCGATTTCACTGAAGATCCGTCATGTATAACGCCTGTTGTACCCTCCCGCTGTTGTGGTGCGGAAGTTTGGAGAGCGGTGCCAACTCAGGTGTCGTCATCATAATCCAGGTTGAAAATTGCGATCCGTCCCAAAATAGCCCTCGTGTTGCTTCAAAGCGGGATGTTGATATAACTAAACTAATCAGATACGCCTCTCCAATTTCGGAATCCATTATATCTAATCCAGTTTATCTTGCGTCCGCTGCTTTGTTGTATTACATCTGTGCGCAAAGTTAATCAACGAACACTTAGTTATTAGATGGCACACACAGTTACGTTTATCATGTGACTGTGACGTCACATGCATTTGTCATCATTATCAACTTTTGCATAACTTATTTGTGAGTGTGTCATTAACTTACTGATTCTTGGAATCCTATCAACATAAATGATATACCATTTTCTCTTTTTCAACCGCCATGGTGTTGTTTCTTAAGCCTAAAATTACCTACACAGTCGTCCTGTCCCATCCCATTTAATGAACTTTTAATGTTTCCGGTTCCTCGGTTTTTCTCCGAAGTAATCTAGACACAAAGTTGGTAGTGGCGTGTGGTGCAAACTGCATTCGTCATGTCCCTTTGACTTTAATGACGGTCTTTATGCTCTGTCATGTAATGCGCGATTCTACGCTAATCCGTTTTTATAATAAGGAAATTCGTTAAGCTCACCGAAGTGTCATGCATTTTTAGTATGCACATCCGATGATTTTTTTTGTCGAATAAATATGAGTTAGTTGCTTCGAAAACCATCATAAATTATTTCGGTTCACTTTCTTTACCAGCGTTGCTAAGTCGAAACGCCACGCTGGTATTGCATCTTAGCCGGTAATCCGTGAGGTGTTACCATTCACGCTAAAAATGTTTGCAGATGTTTAGTTGTTTTTATTTTATTGTCTGTTTCTTGCGGGGAAAAAAATGGGTGTGCATGTCTCTGTTCTTTAAAAAGGAGTCCGCCTGGTTTGCCTGCCATCATTTTGAAATTCGTCTTGTTTTGTTTCAACCTTCTTGTTTTGTCTACAAATTTTACAAAAAGGAAGCTCGTTCTATTAAAATGTTTACCTCTTTTGCCATCCCCGCACGTTTATATAGGATTTATTTATTTTGTCTATCCTTTAAAATACGACCTTACCAATCTTTATTTCAGAATTGTGTGAACTGTGCGACTGTTATTTTAACCCAAAATACAGGGTTATTCAAAACGATGCACGATATTTTAACATACTAGAATAACGTCAATTATAAACAGACACTTACCAGAACAAATTTACAGGAAAGGACAACTCAAATATTTTTATTTTATGACATTATAAGTATTCGATATGACTTCCTCGAGTCACGCGGACAACGTCCAGACGTTAGTCCATTTCACTCGTTTCAGCATGTCTGGTGTTAGTAAGTTCAGAGCATTACCTATGCGTGTTCGTAGGTTCTCCGAGTTGCGTGGCAGTGGTGGCACACACACTCTTTTGTAAAGCCCCTCAAGAAAAAGTCATATGGCGTAATGTCCGGTGTCCTGGGGTGCCAAGGAAACGTCACTTTGTCGTTTGTAATGCTCTGAACTTAGTAACACCAGACATGCTGAAACGAGTGTGGGAAGAAATGGACTATCGTCTGGACGTTGTCCGCGTGACTCGAGGAAGTCATATCGAACACTTATAATGTCATAAAATAAAAATATATGAGTTGTCCTTTCCTTTAAATTTGTTCTGGTAAGTGTCTGTTTATAATTGATTTTATTCTAGTATGTTAAAATACCGTGTATCATTTTGAATAACCCTGTATGTTTTACAAAATGAGTTAGAAGTTAGAACATGAGAATGGTCATTTGGAACTGTTCCTCGGTGCCCGTGGGCACACATTTCGTAGTAAACTGGTGAAGATAGTGTGTGTGTGTGTGGGGGGGATACAGTTTCCAGCCCAGTCATGTGACTTCGTCTGGGAATCTTCTGGGTTCGTTGTTAGAATTAGACCTGTCTGTGAACACGATGACCGAAAAAGGCAACAAGCTAGCTGGATTAAATATAGGGATGCCGTAATCGCCAAGCATGGATACGAGACGTTTAAGTGCTAAATAAATAAAACATGAAAAAAGACATGGAATTCAAAAAAAGTGGGTAGGCAATGGTTTATTTTACTCTGATAAAAGAATAAATAAAGTTTAAGAAATCTAATAAAATGAGCACGTAGAATAATAAAAAAGATGCAAGGCTAATCCTTTTTGGCCCATTCATATTTTAAAGTTGATTTTACTTTCTTAATTATATCATTTTCTTCTTTCACACAATTATAAAATGGGCCGCAAGTCATTTTAAAATTATAATGACAAATCAAAATTTCTTCTATTGTCTCCACTGGCAGTCTGTTTCTTTCACCCGGTGTCTTTCGCAGAGTTTAGGGAGAAAACGATATAAAAATGATACGGGACTGAGTAGAGAAATACGGGACGCATGGCAACTTTAATTAAATATGATTTGTGATCTGTACACGAAAATTTCAAAGCGACTGTCCGTTTTCAGATACAGAAACCTGCCGTGCTTTTGCACATCTGCCTATCGGCTTTTATTTCACCGAAATAGGGGTGAAATAAAAGATGGAGCAGGATATGTTTATTTTTTCCCCCAAGCAATGTATAGAAATATTAGACAAGTTTCGAATTAAAACTAGATAGTATGGTTCAATAAACAGCGGGAGTGGTCTCCCCTAAACTTTCTCGTATACTTCCCCAAAAAGGTACTGTTTTCCCTCCCCCCGCGTGGATAAAAAAATTCGAACCTACTGTAACCAAGAATCCAATGACTATCAGAAGGGTTTTCATTGTAGATTATAGTGATTGTAAAATATTTAGGTAAAGAATCAAATTAGAAGAGATGCGTACCGATTAAAACGCCACTCTTGCCGGCGCAAGGGCAAAGTGACGTAATTCGCTCAATAGTTTCCGCGTGCACAGAGATTGTTACCAGTACGCATGCGCATGGAGAATCGGATTAGAAAAATTAATTCTGATATTTGAACGCCATTTTTTTAACCGATTGACATAAAAATTGGACACAAATCTACAATTAAGGTAAGAAAGCCACATACCAAATTTCATTTTTCTAAGTGATTTTGTTAAGAAGTTATTGCGATTAAAAATATGCGATTATACAGACCGACAGGCAATCAATCCTTTGACGCATTTGGCCCAAACTTGTAGACGGACTATATTCATGATGATAAAACTGTGTACTAAATTTTATCTATCTAGCTATTCGAGTTATAGTGTTCACATTAACACGGACATACAGACAGACTTCCCGTGGACGGACTTTGTCCAAAATTTGATAGAAACCTGCAAATTATGTGTCAAGACCACATACCAAATTGCACCCCTGTAAATTTAATAGTTTTTGAGTTTCGTGTTCACAGACAGACATAATCCCAAAATTGTGTTTTTCGGACTCGGGGAAGTCTAAAATGTGGAGATTCCTCAAAATCTCGAGTTCCAATTTTTTGACGATCACAATACTTTATCTCTGCATACTTCGTATACGAGAAAGTAAAAACGCGCCTAAGAAAGTACTCTGGAAAAGCTTTCTTCTTACTCACTGCACGTACCAACCCTCTGTAGAGTAAAACCGTCCAAAAGTGGTAGGCGTGGGTTTCTGAAACGAACACTATATCAAATTTTTGACGAAATCCATCATCAAGAAGTATGTCTGTCCGTCCGTGCGTATGTTACCATCCATCAAATACGCTCAAAGACAAAATAAGTTATATGATTAAAATTTGGTGTATGGTTTCATCAGTAGTCGCATTTTAGACCAAGTCCATTAAAGGGTTGACTGTTTGTATTGTTTAGCAACGGATTCGGAAACCGTCCGCGCTTTTGCGCATGCGTCGGGCGGAGTTATTTTCCTCAAAATAGGGGGAAAATGAAGAATGGAGGGGGAGATGTGTTTACATTTTACTTATCGTGATCTAACAAAGAACTCCGGAAATGCGCTCATATGATTCATTGCCTGACACCCCTTTCCAGTGCAAAATCGTCCAAAAGTGGTAGTCTCGGAATCCGTTGCTGAGCAGTAAGTCTGTTTATTCTTATGTATAAGTATGTACGCGAAAACTCAAAAACTGCAACCAGCTGGAGGGATTTCTTTTAGTACGGGCTATTTATTCCCAAATTGTTGATTTTTATCAAATTTAGTTTCCTGTAGGGCAACGACAAGTCCAAGAGCCATAAATAAGAGAACTAGAAAATCAAGGGAAGAAAACTCAACAATTCCGACGCTGCAAGCATATTTACGGATCCTACTATGGTTTGGATTGAGGTCGCTTTTCATTGGCTCTCAGCGTCACGTGACTTCGCTTGTTTCTGAATGATGTCATAGGAGCGCGCTTAGTTTGGATTTCGATTTTTATCTTAGCTATTGTATCATGGAAAAACCAAAATTATCTTTTAATTACAATTATTTGGGGATTTCTAAAGGGAAATAATGAATTCAAGATAAAGATAATTTTGGTTTTTCCTTGATCCAATAGCTAAGACAAAAATCGAAATCCAAACTAAGCGCGCTCCTATGACATCATTCAGAAACAAGCGAAGTCACGTGACGCTGAGAGCCAATGAAAAGCGACCTCAATCCAAACCATAATAGGATCCGTAAATATGCACGCTGCAATCAAGAAATATTTAATTATTTTGGTATTTCGGAAAAGCATATCTTGGGCGTTGCTGACATGCGAAGTTTCTATAAATAATACTTCTTTGCTAGAGATCTGGGCGGCCGAGCTAGCAAGAATCTCAAATTAAATCAATTTGACTGTCGAAAGTCCTAATCGGCCTGTCCTCTCTTATCTGCCCAGTGATCGTTCGCCATGGGCGGAAACTTTTAGCACTCTGGTGTGAAAATATTTTATTAGAGTGATTTATATTAGATCATAAGGATCTCACCTAATTTTATTTAGTTTATTAAACTTCTCACGTCAAAATAGCATAACAAAAAAAATTTTCGATTGACTTTATTGACATTAACTTTTATAACACAACCGAATGATGGGATGTAAAAACGAGCCATAACTGAAATAATTGCTGGAACTTGAGTCTCTGTTCTTTATCAATCAATCAATGAGAGCAAAAGAAATTTGTATTCCAATCGAGCAAAGCCTATTTTTGTAATTTTGAAGTCTATTATTGCATAGCATTTAATTGTTCAGATACAAAAGCATTCCAACCTGGATTGAGAAAAATTACGTAAGCAGAAGCCGCGAATGAATTTTAAATACACAGATTTATCGAGACCGTTCTTAAAAATTCTTGAATACTTATTGTTTATGGTTGGTTGTATGAAGTAGTTTGATGACTTAGTTTGGACATCAATATCTAAATACAGTTGAAGAGTATAAAACCGTTTGGTTGTAATATTCATATTCTAAAGAGTTTCGAGGTAAGAAAGTCTAAAAAATGCATTTTCTCCAATAAATTTCATTTCAAACGTGAATACAGTTTGATTTTTTAAATACATTTTTATTTGTATCGTTTTTTAATTTAGGGATTAAATATGATTCCTGTCTTTCAGTTGACGCTAAAACGAAGTATAAGACCTTGTTAATAAAAATATATCTCGAAGCGTAATCACATGGATTCTTTTGTAACAATTTCATGGTTATATAAATAACTCCTTAATATTGTTACAGTTTTTTTTGTTTACTTCATCGATTTTATATCTAATTGATTTAACTTGATACTGGGCAAATTTGCGTTTACGGAAGTACATCTTTAATCACAAGGGTTGTCAGTTGAGTATTCCTGAGGTGGCGAACCGACTTCCTTTTCTAAGTTCTTTTCTCCCTCGAAAAGAGTAGAATAAATAATGTTACAAATGTTTTCATTACGCATTTATCATATTATAGTGAATTCTGTGTTACTGTTGCAATGAATAAAATGTTTCTTTTATTTAGGATGTATTTTTATCTTCAATTTGTGTCCTCCTTTTCAAATAATAATAATAAATAAAATAATCTATATTTATAAAAGGCAATGTTTGTGCGTGTGTGTGTATGTCCAGACCAATCTATCGCACTTATAGCATGAAATTTGGCACACAGGTAGTCGTAATGGTGACTGAATGCACCTCGAAGTCGGAATTTTAAAATTTAATCTAGAAAATTTTTTCTTTATTTTTTTGTGTTGTTTTGGGTGATTTTTCGCACTCATTTCTCAATAGCATGGCTTCGAATAATTGTACGAAAAAAACAGTTACACCATCGGAAAGAACAAACGATTTCCGTTCTAATGAAGTTTATTTCGTACGTCTAACGTAATTTTCTGAATTTTGAGCATTTTTTTGAAAAATAGTCACTTTTATGGTAATTTTTAATAAAGATTTCTTCAAATTAACATTAATAATTCTAACATCTCTATAATTTTCATTTTTGTTCAGCTTATAACTGGAACGTTTCTGTCGGATTTAAAACAAGAACGGTTAAAATATCTTTTTTTCGTTTTCCTTAAATTATTTTTTCCCTGATCAGTTCAAGCAGTTTTTTTGCTAGCGAGATTTAACAGCGAGAATTTCTCCGGACGAGTGACCTTCCTCGCGGCAGGTGACGTCATATGTTTTCATTCCCAGCATGCATTTCTACAATCCGATGTGTTTCTTTTGTTTTGATTTAAAAAAAAAAAAAAAAAACGTTTTCGTCTCATTGTGGGCATTCTTTTTTCCATATTATTGAAGTCCTAATTCCACGGGCAACGCCGTACGCGTACTGCTAGTAAATAATAATAATAATAATAATAAAGTCACCTTAGTATTCCTGAATGAATAATTGAAATATTAAAAATTTCAGTGAACTCGGTTGCTTTTTCCCTTTGAGAAACCGATATTAAATTAACCAAAGATTTTTAAATAAACCAAGTTTAAATTAACCAAAGATTTTTTTAAATTCCAATTTTTGTATAAATTAAATTGTGTTCCCGTCAATTTCGAATTAACTAAGTTCCAATGTATTGAATGTTGGGAAGAGGCGAAAAATTCCCTGCATTCTCCTCTGTTTCATAAATAAAAAATTCTCTCTCCTCAAATGTATCATCTTTACGGTGCAATTCCCCACCAATTTTCTTCTAACTTAAATTAAGCCTCATGCTATTTATTCCTCACTTTTTATTTTTCTGCGGATTCTCTTTTTATCTTACTTTTTTCTTGAAGTCATTTAGACGTCCGTAATGGCTTTTTCTCCTCAGAAAAGCGTTTCAGTGTCAAGCGCGAAGATTAAACAACGATTAATTTGTATCTTCTTTTTAAGCCGACCTTTTTTGTTTTGTTTCTTCTTGAGGAAGAGTTTAAAAGGGTGAAAGGTCGAGTAGAAGAGGAAGAATGATGAGATGGGGGTGGAAGGAAAAGGGGCGACGCGACGCAAAGCAGTAGAGAAATTTTTAATAGCGCGGGAAAAGGGGATAAAAAGGGGTACGATCCTAACCGCAATAACTGCGCGTGTCTTTTGTGTACGTTAAAAAATATTTCAGGGTTACCACATTTTGGCTCTTTATCGGTTGTTGAATGGTCTCCTTTTGGAACAATTTGTTTTCTTGCCCCTATGCCTCATGGGGAAATTTTTTTGTTTTAATAAATCCCTTTTCATAATTTTTTAATATTTGCCTTATCGTGGGGCTGGGATATGTCCCACGACCTTTTATATTCTGCCCGTCGAAACCCTTTGGATGAGTGGGTCGACGAGTTTTTTTTTCCTTCTTTTTTTAAGTATTGGGTTTGGGGCTAGTTGCATTTGCTTTTTAATAGACGAACGACGTGTGTGTTAAATGTAATTTATTGCATTATAGATTGATATTTAATAATAAGCACGTGTTTTTGTAAAATAAGTAGTACAGTTTCGTCAGAAGCCCAAAAGTGTTCAACAGTGGTGTAGTCGCGAAATATGCAGTGCCGGAACGCTCTAACCTGGGTAACAAATATCGCGCTGTTTGTTTTAAGGCCGTTTGCACTATTTTTTCTTATTTATTTCTCGTAAAAAAAGCGGTATTGGAACGGCGTTCCGGCTCCACGACACCCCTAGTGCTGAACCACAAAGATGTGTTTCTCTATGATAACGCTAGTTTGATCTCTCGTTAAAAATTGTTAACGCATAAATGTAATGTGTTACCACATCCATCATGTTCCCCAGGCCTCTCACCATCCGACTATCTTTTGTTCTTTGTAAAACGTTTTGAATGTTTTCGTTTCATGTACAGAAAAGGCTTTTTTTGTTGTTGTCATTAAATATATTTTATATATTGGTCAGTTTGGTTTAACTTCTCCAAGGTACTGACACACGTATGTGTATATTAATTCTTCTTTAAATTAAAATAATTCAAATTGAAAAATAAAATCTGGTGGATAATAAGTCGGAATAATAATTTAATTTTTCCTGCCCCACTGAATTGCTACCAATGCAAGAATAATATAATCAAATAGAAAATTACGATTTTTAAATTTTTAGATTATGACTAACTAACTAATGCTTTAAATATTTCAAAACACTAGATTTTTTCAACGTGATATTTTTAGACCGGCTTTCTTTCAGTAAATTACATGATGCAAAAATCGTTACGCATAGAATACAACGGCTGATGCAATCAAGTCGCACGAAGACAGGACAGACGAATCCGTACTACGATGTTTCGGACTAGAGATACGAATATCCTTTAACTTTCTTTTCTTTTGTTTTAAAGCAGGCAAACGAAATGAAATATTTACCATTTAAGCAGTTTAATTTTTGACAAATCACCCTTTTCACAGTTATTTCATCCAGGCACGTCTGAGATTCCGTCGAAAACGGGCCTCGTGTCCAAAAGGTAGCATCTGCGCGTTTAAACGAGTAATTGAGTGAAACCGTTAGCCTTGGATGATCGTAATTGCTTGTTTAATGGGCCGGATCTTTAACTCGATGACTATTTATGAACTCTTGTGTGTGTGAAGGGATGTGTGGGTTGAGGCTGGAATAGCTGACCTCTCTCCAAAAAGTTTTCATCCTTCGACATCAGCAGAACATGAGATGCTACCCTGCTCACTTTCAGCGCTTAGGAAGCTTTCGCTTAGATTCAGCGAATTTAGAAATATCAAAATTATAGGTCGCTTATTGTGGCCATGTTTGACCCTTGAACCACTGCATCGTCAATCGATTTAAATCCCTAATGGTGTCGCGAAAAGAATTGTGGGGCCCAGCAAGTTCCAATGAAGTTGAATTTTGTTGCATCATTAAATATTATGTTTTTTAAAGAAATTTACTTCTTACCAAATTAAGACATTTTAACGTTCGATGGTTCTTCTTATATGTTTTTAAAAAAATTTAATATCTAAAACTTTTTTTATTTAAACTTTTCTTCTCAGATTAATACCCTTTTATTTAAACGCAGAAAACTGATGTTTCGAATTTCCCTCCCTCCCTTATCCGGTCCGATTATAAAATGTGCCATGTTATGTATGGCCGACCCAACAACTTAAAGCAATAAAATTGATGTTACGTATTTTTCTACATTTTAATACTTTTTATGACTTTTTAATCGCAGTTATTTTTTAGAATGATTAAAGAAAAATTTAACCAAAATTGTGTATAACCCCCCGTTGTAGCCAAAGGTTTTTTTTTGGCTACGGGGGGGGGGGGGATGGCAGTTATTGCGAAAATAACCGGTTTTGGATTATTCAGGTTTTTTTAACTTCTGCTTTAACTTAGCGGTTATAATCGCTCAAAATAACCTTAATTTTCGTTTTTTTTTTTATTAAAAAATAAACGACGTTTGTAGACACATTTTTTTTTATTAATATTGTTTTTACAGGAAATCAATCCATTGGCCAGTATTTATCTGTTCATAAAGACACTTTCAGTAATCCGCCAACCAACAGACGCATTGGTCTAAGATGATGAAATTCAAAACTTCATAACTTGATAAATTTTAGTCTAATCGAAGCTCGAATGGAGCTTATCTTCCGATCCGGTGTTTTCACCAGGTTATTGAATTTAAAAGAAATAACCGGTTAAAACCGGGACAAAAAATAACCGAAAAAACCGGTTAACCGACACAAAAAAAAAAAAACCGGTTTTAACTAACGTAGTTTTTTCTTTGATAGTAAGTGTACAACAGTGGCTGCTCGTCCATAAGAGCTGTAACCCCCCCTGAAATTATATTCAAAGATTGTATTTCCGTTTTTATTCGAATTGGCTTACTTTTCCACTTTGAGAATTCAGTGATCAACGAAAATGGCAAATTTGATTTTAAAAAATAACCGGTTATAACTGGGACAAAAAATAACCGAAAAAACCGGTTAACCGACACAAACAAACAAGAAAAAGAGCGGTTTTCGGTTATAACTGGTATGTTTTCCCCGTCCCTATTTGGCTTCATTCATCATTTTCATCCTTCCACCATCCTGTAACGGGCGAATTTGTTTATAGCCAACTTTTTCGTAATAAAAAAACCCTTCTTAATCGTTAATTTCTCTTGGAGATATCCGCTTACACTACTCTTCAAACAAAGGAAGCGGAGAGGGAGAGAGAGGAATATCTTGAAAAGATGATTCTTTTTTTCTGCTCTCTTCTTTTTGAGAGGAGGGAGAGGGTCTATGATCTTCTCGCATCATTGTCTCTGAGGAGCGAGGAGAAGAGGGGTCGAGGAAGTTTGGATTTTTGCACACAATGATGAGGGCTGCAATTATCCAATTATTTTCCGCTTTTAGGAGTGTTTGGTAAACAAATCCTGCACCAGCTGCTCGATTTTGAAGGGTTGATTGTGTTTTGTCTTTCCTGAACTCGTCCAATTTAGTTCTTGCTATGTTTGTATGTGATGAATCGGTTTTATTTATTTATTATTTCGTAATATTATGATCGATGCTATTTTTAAAATTGGGAGTTTGAAATATTTTAGGTTCCGTCTTCGTGTCGATTCTTTATGTTAATTGTTTATTTGTTGGTAATGGCAACGAAGTACCGCTAGATTCGTGAAAACCTGTGCGCCACTTCATTATAATTAATTCGAAGAATTCAAATTTGATTTGTAGATTTATATGTTTATTATAAAATAATTATTGCCGAGACGGAACATTGCTTAGTAAAGGGGTTTTTGTTAAAATTAGAAATGTGAGCCCAAGAAAAACAGGGAACTGCAAAGATGCTAATTAAAAGCGGAAGAATTTAAAAAAATGATTAAATTAAGTGTTGCAAATAAAGGAAAAACCAGCGGGAGTGGTCTCCCCTAAACTTTCTCGTATACTTCCCAAAAAGTTGTCATTTTCTCTCTAACTAGGGTTACCATACGTCCCGTTTGCTTCCTAAATTCTGAGTCATTATAATTTTAAAATGACCTGCGCCCATTTTATGATTATGTGTAAAAGGAAAATGATAACAATTAAAAAAATTGCGTAAGTTCTCAATTTTTACGCGCGCTGAGGTACCACAACTTTATTTAAAGTTTTTGAGATCGAAATCTTGCTACAAATATCATGCAAGATTTCACCATACCTTCCATCTGGAGAATGTCAGAACGAAGTTTCGGGTTCAGAGGGTTGCCATAATTGGCATTACTTCGAGCTACAATACTTCGTAGACAGCCAAGGTCAAAAGCCAACTATATTAACTTGAGTAAAATAAGCGAAACGCACGCCAACACACAGTCGCAATGTGCATTTTGAACCAAATATGCAATTTGAACATCTTTTTTTCAATGGATTGAAACGAAATTTGATCACAGATCTACAATTAATATTAGCAAACGTCATACCAATTTTTATTTATCTAAGCCAAAGGGTTTAGGAGATATAATTTTTACAAGTATGCGATTATACAGACCGACAGACAGTCAACCCTTTGACGGATTTGGCCCAAAATTTTATACGGACCTACATTCATGATGATAAAACTGTGTACCAAATTTTATTCATCTAGCTATTCAAGTTTTTGAGTTATAGTGTTCACATGACCCCGGACAGACAGACTTCCCGTGGACGGATTTTGCCCAAAATTTGATAGAAACCTACAAATTATGTGTCAAGTTCACAAACCAAATTTCATCCCTGTATCTCTAACAGTTTTCGAGTTATCTTATTCCCAGACACATAGACAGACATAATTCCAAAATTGTGTTTTTCGGACTCAGGGATGTCTAAAACGTGGAGATTCATCAAAATCTCGAGTTCGAAGTTTTTGACGATTACAATACTTTCTCTTTGTGTACTTCGTATACGAGAAAGTAAAAAGCAGTATTCTGGGATGAAGTTGAATGAAGGAAAGAGAAAATGATAGCAATTAAGAGTTCACATAAACAATCGTGACGCAGACAATGATGGGCGTTAATTTTTTTTTTTTTTTTTTTACTTTCTCCTACACGAAGTATACAAAGAGAAAGTACTGTAATCGTCAAAAAATTCGAACTCGAGAGAGAGATTTTGACGAATCTCCACGTTTTAGATCTCCCTGAATCCGAAAAACACAATTTTGGGAATTATGTCTGTCTGTGTGTCTGTGAACACGATAGCTCAAAAACTATTAGAGCTACGGGGATGAAATTTGGTATGTGATCTTGACACATAATTTGCATGTTTCTATCAAATTTTGGACGACACAATCCGTCTAAGGAAAGTCTGTCTGTCCGCGGTCATGTGAACACTATAACTCAAAAACTTGAATAGCTAGATATATAAAATTTGGTACACAGTTTTATCGTCAGGAATGTAGGTCCGTATAAAATTTTGGGCCAAATCCGTCAAAGGGTTGACTGTCTGTCGGTCTGTATAATCGCATACTTTTGATCGCAATAACTTCTTAACAAAATTACTTAGGTATATAAAATTTTGCATGTAGCCTTCTAACCTTAATTGCACATTTGTGTCCAAGTTTTGTGTCAATCAGTTTAAAAAGAGGCGTTCAATTTGCATTTGCGCTGTCTTCAATATTCTACGACGCAAAAAAAAAAAAGCCGCGACTGATCTTGGCTCACTGCCAAATTGTAACCACGCTCTTTCGCTGAAGACCTTGATGTTTCGCTTATTTTCTCCACTGCGTTAGGGACGCTTGTTCGTTTTAGAGCCTTTTTTCTTATTTTTTCTCTACATATGTTAGGGAGTATACGAGAAAGTTTAGGAGAGACCACTCCCGCTGGTTTTAACACGGAAACAGTGTAGGAATTTTTTTTTGTATAACTGAAAACTGGGAACTGTTTCTATGATAATGTTTTTATTAGAATAATGTTGTAAAATTTGAAATGCGTTTAAATTTAAACATTGGCTAAAAATGTATACAGTTTTTGTCATAAATTTAATTATTTTCATTAAGTCATTAATAGGATGAAATTAAAATTGCTGCCAAGGAATCTTAAGGCCTGGACATTACATATTTTTGTCTAATTTCTAAACTCAAGCATACTTTGAACGTCAGTGTTTATATTGCTATTCTTGGTACGCATTTCTTTTTATTACACCGCTGAAACTCACAACTTAACTCAGATGGAACTAAACTCAAGCTTTTATATTAAATTGACGCTTGTCATGAATAATTCCTAATTTTCTTATAAATAAGGAGTAAGATATAATAAAATAGTAAAAAACCGTTAATAAGATAATATAAATAAAATACAATTGTATAATTTTTTTATAACTCTGTGTGTACTTTTGCACCCCTCAGTATATATTGCTTAATATTACTTCTTAATATTAAAATTCGGGACTTTAATATTAAGAAGTGACCGAATATCGAATATTCGGCCAAATTTCAGGCCGAATACTAAATTATTAAAAACATTTCCCTTTTGATCCTAAATGAAATATTTCTCAAATTTTAAATGAAAAAGATTAAGATTAAATAAGTTTTTTTATTATTTGTAGAAAAAAAAAAGAAAATTTATAGGGAAAATTTATATGTTTAAAGAAAAGTTAATACCTTTATGTATATTTGTAATATTTTAAATACCTTAATTACAATAATAAGAAATGAGAAACCTTCATCATTTTGAAATAGCTTCAAAGAAATACAATATTCATCATTGCAGAAAACGCGAAAATGACAACACACACAGAAGAAAATTGAATGGATAAATTAAAATTACTAGAAGTAAATTCCTACTTCGATAAAAAAAAAACTTTTAATAGGTAGGACAGAGTGTCCACTTAATTGGTAAACAAAAAAAAAAAAAAAAAAAAAAATCAGAAAAATTTTCAAGCTTGGCAAATTTAGCAAGAAAATATCTTTCAGCACCTGCAGGCTTTATATGACCGTTTATTTTCTGAAGCTGGTAATATATACGAAACCATAAGGAGCAGACTTCAATAAATGATATGCACCATTATTAAATACACTTTTGTCCTATGCAACTTAAAATTTGGATAAATGTTAGATTTTTTTAATAATAAATGTTCTGAGATGCAATTCTGAAATATTCTTTGTTAAATGTGTATTTAAAAGCACATTAAAAAAATTTATTATCCTGGATATATTTGACCGAATATCTGCTTAGTATTCGGCAATAGGGCCGAATACCGAATAGTTGCCGAATATTCGTTACATCCCTAATTCAAATGCTATTTTCTAGTTAAAAGGATACTATTCCTACGGAAACCTTTGTGTTTGCTCTGTAATGCTTTTGCGAGGATGTTAAAGATTAAGACAAAGTTGAATGCCGAGTGAAAGGCTAGCGCTCATTTGGCGAAAAATCTAATGGAAGATTTCTTGTCAAATTTGTGATTCGAAATTTAAATAGCATTTTATTTTCTCGAACCATGGTGAAATTATTGGGTTTTGCAATAAAGTATGAGGACAACCTCGGTACTTCTAACTTGATCGTATCGAAAATTCTTCGTAAAGATTGTGAGTTGTGTGAAAAACTATTCTTGGTAGTTTTAAAGTTAAATCGGCCAATAATTGTTGCTACCTTCGTAAGTACTAATAACAGTGATAAATACAACATAATTACTGATTGCAATTTATGGACTTCTTGAATAATCTACTTTAACTATTTTTCCAAGATATTAAAATGTGTTTTACATTTACTAAGGTGACCAACTTTTTTACAATGAAAATTAGGACAAAAATAAATTGAAGAAAAAATATCGTAAATAAAAGCAACATTTTTGTTTTTTCATCGCCGCAATAATATACAGAATACGCTATAATATGATAAATGCAAAATAAAAATATTTGCAACATTTTTATATTGTTTGTAAGCTATCGAAAATTATTATTTCATAATCTCTTCATTTATTTTTTCCTTCAATGACGCCTTAATTTCACATTTATTCACTTTAGCAAATGCAATGTCGTAAAAAAAAAAATTAACATAATTAAATGAGTTTCAAATGTTAAAAAAATTTCAAAGTGCCGATTTTGTTTGATCTATGATTCATTCATGCTATGATTTGTAACGAAAGAACCGCACATTATTAAAAGTTTGAAACTGTTTCATGCAAACGTCTTATTTATCGCAGAGTTGATGTTTTGCTTTTCTTTGTGCTCTAAATGACGAAATTCGCTTCTCTTTCGACATTTCCCTCATTTTAATTTTGGAATATGCCATTGTGTTTCTCATGTTACATTCACGACCTTGTAGTGTTGCACGATTACGTGCGTTCGGTTGACATTTAAAACGCTTATAGCATTCCATATCGGCCTATTTTACCTGTAGTATTCTTTGTCTTTGTTTGTCTCGTTACCATCCAGGTGCGTTTTGCGAAATGCGAGTGTCAGGTGTCGGTTTCTTGTTCTACAAGTATTGGCGAATTAATTGCAATTTTGCAATGCTGATTGAATTCTTAGCCATTTTGGTACTAGAATTAGTTCAGAAACTGGAAAATTACAGATCTGATGTGATGGAGCTTTGTGCTTCTTGACTTTTTACTTTCTCGTATACGAAGAGAAAGTGTTGTAATCATCAAAAAATTCGAAATCGAGATTGCGATGAATCTCCACGTTTTAGACCTCCCCGAGTCCGAAAAACACAATTTTGGAATTATGTCTGTGAACACGATAACTCGAAAGCTATTAGAGCTACGGGGATGAAATTTGGTATGTGATCTTGACACATCATTTGTAGATTTCTATCAAATTTTGGACAAAATCCGTCTACGGGAAGTCTGTCTGTCCACTTTCTTGCGAACACTATAACTCAAAAACCTGAATAGCTAGATGGATAAAATATGGTACACACTTTTATCATCATGAATGTTGGTCCGTATCAAATTTTGGTCCAATTATTAAACGCCCATCAATGGCTACGAACATGCTTCACAATGTCTGACGTGAAGTGCATTTGAATGTTGCCCGCTTCATTTAATATAATCAAATTGAAGATATCTCGAATTCAAGTCGGAAATTTAAAAGCTTCAAAAATGAAGTCCGTTGAACTCCTGGGCACATTTTGCCGAGGGATAGTCGAGGGGTGGCATTGCTCTTGATTATTATTAAATATAGTTTTATCTGGAACTTCGAATAATTATGCATTAGATATCTAGTGTACATGGACTATCTAAACCGATTTTCGTTGGATGCAGTAATATTGAAAACCACTGGCAACTTGCAGTTTTTTCTTGGAACGAGGGAGAAGAGGCAGTGATAATTGGTTTTGAAACTAAAAGTGGAAAAGCTAGTGGAATTAAAATGAAAATCAACTGTAAGAATAAAAATGTAGCAAAAGAAATTTTGTAAACATAGCTCATCAAAGGCTGATGCTATCGAAATTCCCCACACTTCATTATTTTACTTGAATTGAGATATTTGTACGTGTTTAAAAATATTTGAATGTTTCACTCCATGAACGTCTCACTCTTTTTTGACATTACTTGTGTCCAGGAAGGTTTTTAACTGTATGCTAATGCAAGCAGTGGCCCGTTTAGTTGGTGCGCATTCATAAATGGCTATCACTTCCGTTTCTTGTAGTATCCTCTCTTAACGCTTTCTGTCTGCAGAATCTGCAATTTTGATGACAGATTAGAAGATCCGAGTTACG
Organism: Araneus ventricosus; assembly: GCA_013235015.1. Lineage (NCBI taxonomy): Eukaryota > Metazoa > Arthropoda > Arachnida > Araneae > Araneidae > Araneus > Araneus ventricosus. The sequence continues at coordinate 24,177 of BGPR01011242.1, forward strand.
ATTCACCGTCGTCCAGAACTGTAGTGACTGGAAGTTGTTACTGTTAATAATAACGTAGGTCACTCAAAAAGTTTTGAGAAATATTTATGATAATGAGGCATTCTCTTACAAGAAGTGCTCTTGTGAAGTGTCCGTGCAGTTTTCAGTGTTTGATAATTTTTTTATATGACTGGCGCTATGTGTCTTGAAATGTGCATTTTCATTCACTATAACGAACTCTAAAGCTGTTGTATTCACTGTAAAGATATGCAGAGTGATTCAAAGTTCAACTTTCAAACTGTTCGGGGAGGTAGGAATCAAAAGAACCATCAAAAATCACATAGGAAACCTTTACCGGAAACGGCAATTAAATGAACTAGAGCAGTGTTTTCGAACGTGGGGCCCACGTTCCACAGGGGGACAATTTGATTGTCAAGGATGGCAATTCGAAAATGTACTCGACCAGTTTAAAAGCAACTGTCTGCTGTGATTTAACTTGTGTAGATAAATTGGCAGATCGAAAAGGCACATTTCTCTTTAAGATCTACTTGCTGAATAATTTTCAAAAATATAAATAAAGTTTTTAATCCTCGCAACCTTAAAAAAAATGGTGAAATTAGGCAAAATTATTTCGTACCTAAATTTCAGTTCTCCATTATATGTTTTGAAAATTAACTTACTGTGTTTCTCAACAATATCCTAGTGATTTCTTCCTAAAAACTGTCATTTAAGTTTCTTCAGTGAACAATTCAGTTTTCGAATATTAAAAATTATGTATATGGTACATAGGGGGCATAAGAAATTTAGAAAGGATTAGGTGTGGCATGGCGCAAAAAAGGTTTGGAATCATTGAGCTAGGGAGCACTGTTTCAGTGCAAATCATTTAATGTTTCGACTTCGTAAAGAGAACGTGCAACTATCTACGAATTCTGAGACGTCGGGCATGCCGACCTCGTCGCAGAAATAACCATCGCCGTCGTATCAAATATGAACGCCCTAGGCCGGAATAATTTGTCGCCCCATCAGAACAATAACTAGGAATTTCAGCGGCTAAATACCTAACCAATAATATAATTGAGTAAAAATGTCACCTATTCTGTGATGAAAGTCTTACAATTTTACAGATCGGCACCTTTTCAAAATAGGATTTTGATAATTATTTATTTAATTTATCCAAAAAAAGGATTTTAATTTATAGCATAAGATATGCATGTTTATGTGACATTACAAGATCGGTGGCTTTCTAGTTACAGCCTCCTAACCGTACTTGTAAACTGATTTAAAATTATAATTTAAAAAACTTTTGGTTCAAAATTATAATAAGTCGGTTTAGTAAGTTGATAGGCGCCTTCGGATCAATGGCGTTCCCGGGCTAGAGCCCAATTAGCCCATTGGATAAAACAGCCCTGTTCATCGCCGCTGCAAATGCCGAATATTTTCCTCCAATCCATGCTCTTTGAAGCGTGCATCACTGTGAATAGTTGGACTTTGAGCAGTTTTTGTGAAACCGGACGTGTGCAAATACAGTAGAGTCTCTATAATTTGAGGTGGACGGGACCGGGCCTACCTCGAACTATCGAAAACTCGAATTATCGAAATCATAAAATTTAATAAATAAATAAATGGAAATAAAAGCAATTTTTAAATTTCAGTGTAGTATATTTAAATGAAAAATGCACTTACATATTATTACATCACTGCTGATAGCAACAGGTTAATTATATCTTAAAATAATTGTCAATTTTTTTTGTTTAAACACTTTGCTCCTATATATCGATCTTATATATATATATCCCGTTTTCTTCAGGTGGGAGCATTTCTGCAGGTGGCTTCGGGGTGCGCAGTGGACGTATGACCCGTCGAAGAACAATAAAAGCCAGATGCAGTAATTCTTCCACGTGTTGTGTATGTGTTGGTCATTATTTCGGTGCTAAACTGATTTTTTCACTAACTCGGATTTATGGAAAACTCGAACAATCGAGACTCGAATTATCGGGACTCTAGTGTACTGTAGTAATGTTAAAGTACCACATAATCGTAAGTTTTCAACCGTTATTGGCTTGTCATTTGTGCATCTTTATGTATCCACTATCTCAGTGATGGCGAACCTTGTTGAGAAATGGGTCGAATTTTTTTCATTATTCTTTTTAATGCTAGCCCGTGGATCACTAAGTCATGTGGAGTGTGGTAAAAAAGGTACCGTAATTTGAAACACCGGAAATTTGTTAACAGAAAAACTTAACAGTTCATCTTTTTTTGTTTATTTGTTTTTCACTCTAAAATCCTCTAAAATTTTGTCCTTTTACTTTCTCGTATACGAAGTATACAAAGAGAAAGTATTGTAATCACAAAAATCTTGAACTCGAGATTTTGACGAATCTCCACGTTTTAGACCTCCTGATTCCGAAAAACACTATTTTGGATATGTCTGTCTGTGTTGTAGTTCGTGAACACGATAACTCGAAAACTATTAGAGCTACGGGGATGAAATTTGGTATGTGGTCTTTAAACATAATTTGTAGGTTTCTATCAACTTTTCAAACTGTCAACGGGAAGTCTGCACTTCTGTCTGTCCACGGTCATGAACAATATAACCAAAACTTGAATAGCCAGATGGATAAAATTTGGTACACAGTTTTATCGTCATGAATGTAGGTCCGTATAAAATTTTGGGCCAAATCGTCAAAGGGTTGACTGTCTGTCGGTCTGTATAATCGCATACTTGTTCAGTTTTATAACTCCCTGCGCATGCCTACTAGAGGCAATGCCTGTGCAAGAAAGGGACGTTCTGAAACTTGGCAGTTTGCCAAAACAAATTCTAGAGTGATTTTGTAAGGAAGCAAACATTAAGGAGTCTCGCCAGGTCCTGTTGCGCAAAAGAATGAGCAGAGGATTTGAATTTGTTTTGATCCTTCAAACCACGCGTGGTTCCAACTTTGGTTATTTGGACGGAAGTTTATTTGACGCCTTATTATTCTAGTTTTTCTACAGTGTTAGGAGTATACGAGAAAGTTTAGGGGAGACCATCTGCCTTTGTTAACTGGATTCTTCTTTTTCTCTTTATGTATAAAAAACTAAGTTTATAAATCAACCTCGTAGATCATTTAAAAAGCCTTCAGCCTAAAAGAAAGTCGTGATTTGGATTCCGCCTACCCTTCTCTATCTCATGCTGGTGGCGCTTACGGTCCTACATTTCTATAATGATTTTTGGCTTGTTTTCAGATTTGTCTTCCTTAACAGTTTGTTCACTGAGTTTTGAACTCACCCTGTTTTACAGCAAATTCTCATTATTTATTTTATTTATTATTTTGATTCATACATTGAAAATCAAGATCTCAGTTTGAATTGTTGTCCTTCAGAAATTGAACGGTAACTGAAGAGTGTTGTCTATTGATTATTAACATATTTCTGTCAAAAAATTTCGAGAAATATGTTATATGGCAGTGAAGGCATTTCTTATAACCCCTGCCCTTTTGAACTGCCTGTGCAAGTTTCATTCTCTGAAATAATGTGGTCTATGTTGAAATGCCTGTTAAATGCATTTTCATTCACTGTGACGTCGATTTTAAATAATTTCAAACCGATTCAATATTTTAAGTGGGTGAGGATAAGTAGATTCTGCCAATTCGGTTGTCACAGCACTGCTTGCCAGCTTTGACCCATTCATGCAATCCAAAGCCTAGAAGCTTGGTACTTTATATGCCTTCAGAAAATATATCTTTTGTGGGAAAAGGTTAAGGAATATTATTTTGCTACAAGTATTCACTGGGCGCATTTTTAAAAATTGTGACTATGTATTTTATTTTAAAATCTAATAATCTTTCTCTTTTAGGTAAGAATAAATTTTCTTTAAAAAATATTCCCGTTATTCTAACTTTTGTATTTGAAGTTATTCTTAATTTAAAGAAGACTCTTCTATCAGAATAAGAATGTCACTTCACAGAATGCACTCTCCTACACAAGCATACCGCAAGCAGTTCAACAACGGTCAAATTTATAGATCTCATGATTCACGAATAGAATTATAATCAATGACAACTCAAGATGACGATGTGGTGAAAACTGTGCGGTGTATCATTGCGCGCAGTTAAATAGTCCTGAATATGATCCTGATGTACTTGAAAGTACAGTAGAACCTCGGGAATCCGAACTGATTGGGGCTGACCTCTGTTTGGATTCCGGGAAATCCGGATTATCCGCAAATTCAATTAAAATACCTCATGTTATACCAAATGCAGTCGACATATTCCGACTTTTGGATGCCCTGGTGGAGAGTCTAGAAAGGACTAGCTGCTATTCGTATCGTCAAGAAGGTTTCTTGCGATCAAGGAATATAACCGATTTTGTTTCTATTAATTAAGGTAACTTAAATAACAATTCAAATGTTTTTTAAGTTGAATGAACATTTAACTTTTTTTTGATTCCTCAATTGTTATTTTCCTTCATTTTTTTAATATAAAATTAGAAATTAAAAAAAAAAATGAATGTTCGGATTATCCGAAATTTCGGATACTCAGGGTTCCACTGTGATTATCATAGTTTTTAGTATTGATTTTTATTTTTTGGCACGATATCTGCGATAATTGAAGCTCTATATTAAAAAAGGAAAAGTATATAATTTCAGGAGCTTTTTTCTGTTCTCTAGAAGGCGCGCAGAAAACGTATTACGTATATCATGTGACGATCAGTAGCTCATGAGTTTCTATAATAGTTGTCAACCTGAGTTGTCTACCTACCTATAAATGCAATTCCCATATAGTTGGGATACTTGAGGGAAATAAACTGAGTATTTTTATTGATGGCGGTCTTTTAAACCCTAATCTACATACATGAAAGATAGACTTTAGGTTCCCAAATTTTTTTATATAACTGATGTTTAAAATGAAGAAATATCCTGCTTTGGGTAATAATGAAACGCTGTAGTAAATCGCTATATAATTATGCTTGTCGTACGTCTTTTGCCTTGGCCCCCTAATTCATTTTAATGTTAACCCTTAATGGTTTGGTTCTGCTGCCGTGGGTCGAATCCAGTATCATAAATTTTTTAAACCTAAAACTGAAACGGATGAATACACAGAGCGATCATAAAATTTTTGTCATCAAAGTAACACCTCATCTAATAGATGCCAACAATCCATTTGGAAGATATTTTTATTAATTCAATCTATCAAATGGTAAAGGATTTGAGGTATTTAAGGTATCCCATGAATTGGGTTGTATTAAATTAATTGTTACGTTGACTTAAATACTTGGTTAAATATCAAAACTAATTGATGGCGTCACGAGATGTCATTGTATGGGTTACGGGTTAAAAAACAAACTTTATAACGTCCTGGCCAAGTATTCTATGTACGTCGTCTAAATTTATAGAAAACGATGTTTGAAGGATATGAATTCACTTGGAGGTTAATTTAAACTCAAATCAAAACGTCACAGAATTTTTTTTTTTACCAAAGTTAAAACATGCCATTTTAAATCTCACAGAAAAGGAGAATCTAAGAAGGTTTAATGTCATATAAAGTTATAATTGTTAATTTCTATTCTTGCAATAAAAATGATTTAAAATATCAGTATATCATTGCATTTTGTTATATGTTCTGTGATAAAAAGTTTAGAAAAAAGAAATATCTATACTTGGTTAGCCAAGACGGGTTATTGCAATGAGAGTGCTATAATTTCAGTTATTTAAAAAAAAAGTGGGATTTTTTAAATATTTTAAATTAGTATTGTCTGAAATTATAAACTTAATAACATAAAAAAATGAATATGAATTTAAAAAAGTAATTAAAAGTAGATCTGTTAAAAAGTAGACACCTATATCATTATATTGTAAGGCTAAGGTTAGTAGTTTATCGCATATTCAAACAGGATTCCTTACTACGCCGTTCATATAAAGCGTGACATTCACCGCTGTTCAACTCCACGATTTTTGGAACACGGGAAGGCAAAACCTTTCATCAATGCGAAATCCCGATGAAAATTGGCGCAGATAGACAACGCTGTTGGAATTCCAACGAATTTGATATCCATTGGAATGAAAGGCCATAAAAATGAAGTATGATTCTTCGAGACGGCGATAAGTCAAGCGTGTATGTGTGGAAAACATTGGGGAGGGGGAAAGTGCATGGCAGTCAGTCTGGACATTGGACCTTCTCAAAGAAAGTGTCTCAAAACAAACTTTGGATCATCCGTGAATGACTTGCGTAAATCTTTCGACTGAAATGAGTGGAACGCAAACCAGTTGTTGGTATAAATGGAATAAAACAGCGTGGTCGTCAATGGCCAGCTTACGTCCTCCTGGAACCGTTCCTTGAAGGTCATACTAAAAAAGGTTTATTGTATGTTCATTAAATCCTGCGGGAGATGCTGCCGATTTTCTTGCATCTTGAAGAGAGTGATGGGGAGAATAAAAAGTGATACCGATCACTTCTCTTCAATATCCAGATCAAAAACGTCTCGAAACACAAGGGGGAAAAACATACGTGAGGTGCGGAGAAAATCCATTCATTCCTTTTGGTTTTAAAAAAATTGATTCAGTATACAAGTTTGAAACGCGGTTATTCATAAGAATACTCCGAAATCCATTGAGTTCCTTACCTCAAACACAATTCCCGCGTTCACGTTATAAAACAAGACAAATATTCCCTATTAAAAATTATCATAGGCGCGAAAAATAACAGAAATGCATCATTCCCGCTTTCAAGAAACTAGTTTTCCTCTACGCCTCCTTCTAAGAAAAACGAGCCTGCTAGATTTCTCTTGAAATATAAATAACTCACGCGCCGCGAAAAATCCAATTTAAACAAACCCGGCGCAAGTGTCATTTCATTTTCCACCACTTCTGATTTACAGCGCTTCTCCGTCATCGTATTTCTCCTCTCGCATCCATTCCATCTTGCGTTTGAGCAGTCCCTTCACGTTGATTTTTTATCTGTTGGCGTGACAGGGCGCGTGCGTGCGTGATTCCTCCTCGTCGAAGAAATCGAATCGTGACGGAGATGCATCGCTAATGACCACCATCTCCGACACTTTCGGTTTCGGACTCGTGTCGCATCCCTGATAAGGTGGACCCTCGGACGGTGGTGGATG
>BGPR01011242.1:31254-49442 GCA_013235015.1 Araneus ventricosus
TTAAAAAAATATTGTTACAATATACATTATTCTAGTATATTCACTAGAGACACATTTGAAGAAAGTGTTCAAAATAAATTCAGAACAATGGAATGATAATATCTTGAGTTATCATGTTTGAAGTGTGAAAATTATGCATAACATCTAGTTTTGAGAAAAATCAAATTTTAGTTTTGCCACGCGCTTAAATTAAGTATCTAAACTTTAAAAAAAATTCCTAAAAATATACTAACATCATATTAACTTGAAAAAATGCAGTTTAAAAGAAATTTTGACAGGATTCTGTCCTTTAAATGACAAATTCCGGTTAATTAAACGCCCACTTCCGGTTTTCGGTTTGTTATAAAACAATTAATATCTCATCTTCTAATTAACGTACCGACGAAAATAAATATGTTTTAGAAAGGTAAATGAATGAACTATCCAAATCATCAAAAATAAAAAAATGGGAATTTTGGCCGAAAATTGACTTTTCAACGTGTTTGGATACCTTAAATAGCCTTTTCGAAGCTTCAAAACGGAATGTGTAAGGGGAAGTGGGGTAAAACCGGGTACCTGAGACTCGATTGTGTGACATTTGCGTACAGATACGTTTCCATGTACAACCCATTAGAATACAATCTTCGAGCTCATCCCACAACAGGGTTAGGTAAGGTTAGTAAGTTTGCTAGAACTTCTGGTCAGCAGTATATGGGAGCATATCGAAAAAGAGAAAGTTTCTCTGGTCATACAGTGATCGATGTTTTAGAGTGTCTGTATTTCTGATAGAACTTTTTATGTATTATCGTATTAATGAACTATGTTCGGACAGCCTAAAGGTATAGAAATTTTTAACACTAGTTTTCTCCTTAATTTTATGATATAAAAGAAAACTAAATCATTTGAAAACATATAGTAAATGTGAATAAAGATTGAAATCAAATAAACCTTCATATTTTCATAAAAATATATGCTCTTTAATATTGTTAGTTAGCCATCATTTTAATAGCATTAATTTCGTTCTATAAAACTAACTATAATTTAATTATTGAATTCATATAATTTTGGTAATTGAAAGGAAGATCTCTACCAGTATGTAAAAGCATATGTGTGTTTTGAGCTCTACCGACAGACTGTCAAATTTAGATCTATCAATATTCGCACAGATATACTGAAAAGTGGGAAGATGTCACCACAGAGGAGAGTTTTGAAATATTAATTAAAGATTAAGCAAAAGTGACGTTTTTCCTTTCCATAACTTCTGTAAATATTATCACAGATATTTGAATCAACCTAATTCAAAAAAAATTATCTTTTGAATGATTCTAGTTAGTAGTAGTCCAATTTTTCCCTTATTTTAATAAATTTCACATATTTTCATACATAATTTTCAAAAATTTTTCCTTGTTGCATTGAAATTCAAACCATTTTCATTTTTAGAAAAATATTTAAAATCTTGTTTCTTCTTCTATTATTGGAAAGCTAAGATTGAGAAATGGATTTTACTTTTCGTTTGTATTAATTTTCCTGAAGTATTAAAAAGATCTCTAAGATAATAGTATTTTAGTAAATATTCAGTACCCTAAGATCATGGTTCTTAATGCTTTAATTTTTTATTTACATATTTTAATTTAGCTATGCTTCTGGATGTATGTGAGTGTCATTTTGTAATGAGTCAAAACACATATTTTGTACATAATGAAGTCTCTACTAATAATAAAGGAAAATTAGGTGTATGTGTTTCGAGACTCAAGGCAGATATTGGACCTAGAATTAGAAATTTACAAACATACTAATGTAGGAAATGTAACTCTAAACCCTTTCTTTGAAATTTTAATTAGAAATTTAATAATAAGCGAAATCTTGCGTTTTCTTTAATAACTTCCGGTGTTGCCGTATAAAAATCATTTACGTCCTCTGAAATTTCAAAAATTATTTTTTATATTATTCAAATTATTTTTTATTCAAAAATTATTTATTATATCAATTAAATTCAATACAATACTATCCTACATTTTGGTTTCTATTTATTTCATCAAATTTTTTTGTGGAATCTAAGCTCTCTGAGATATTACGTATATTAAGAAATATATCCAGTTAGCTGAATGATTTGTTGCTATGTTTTCATTATGCCCTAGACATAAAATGTTGACATTTTAATATTGAAATCAAATGCAAATTTTACATGAGGAAGAGGCAAGTGAAAATGCATCCTCACGTGATAATTAGATGTTATATGATCAGATTATCTAACCAAAGAGAACGTAAATATTAACTAACAAAAACTATGACGCTTAAAACTTAACTATAATTTTCTATCTAATACCTATATAAAATTCATCAAACAAGGAAAGTATTTCATTTAAATATAAAAAATTTTATTTAAATACTAAGAATAAAATACTTAAAGATCAACTAAATATTAAACAAAGTAAAAAAAAACCTAAAATGCAGTTTATTCTTTTTTAATTACTGTATTTTTGATTTGTCGAGTAAAAATAAAAATCGTATTTTTCTTGCACTCTGAAGTCTTAAATTTTCCTTCTCAAACTTACTGAATTATTATACATATTTTTAATTCATTAAAACATACACTATGTGCATGCATTATTTACAATTCAAATTTTTGGTTAATATTTTAAGAACAACAATATATTTTCGTTTCCCATTCAATGATGCATCTAGAAGAAAATTAAACGATTTATCTAATATCTTTCACTGACTTCTATTGCAGCAAATGATTAAATATGTGAAATATTTATATATTTCTCTCTCTTGTTACTCATTCTGTACCATTTAATAAGTCTAGTTGTTATAATTGGGTTTCTTTCCTTTTAGACATTTTCGACTTAGAAAAAAAACTTTTATTGTTTGAAAATTCAATATTTAGAAAAATACTGCCATCTTAATTAAATATTTTTTTAAAAAATAATTGTTTTGGGAAATGTAGTTTATTTTTTCAAGATATTTTTTAGTTTTTCAGAATTTCAAACTAACAATAATTTCTTTCATTCAATATTTACTTCGATTACAATATTATCTAACTATAAATTTTTACTCTTAATTTGACCATGCGCAGATATTTAGGCAAATAATATAAAATGCTTTTATTTCAAAGAACACATTGAAAAAGGTAAAGCATTTTGGCATATATTTCATTTCGATTAAATTCATATTTTTCAGTCTTATATAAATAGCATGTTTTTATATAACATAGTTCCGTTTCCAGTCACCAGTAAAGTTTTGTTCCTAAAAGACGAGCAACTCCTAACATCCAGCTAATATTATATACGAGAAGAAACATCATCCCATGATTTTCGAATATCAAATTCGCCAAATATCACGAATATAATGTTTAAAGTGTTGCAACCACTACCGAAACTTGTTCTTATAGTTGCAAAACCGCCTGTAAAAGAGCGTTGATGGACAGTTTATGACTTGTGCGGAAACGTATATGTACGGAAAAGTACTTCCTGAGACTCGAAGGCCTGTTGAGCTAAACTATTCTGACATAGAGCTTTTATATTGTTATATGACAAAAACTTCGATTAACAGTCACCATCCGCCATGCATTACGGATCCCTATATTTTGGATTGAGGTCTTTTCATTGGCTCTCAGAGTCACGTGTTCGCTTGCTCTGAATGATGTCATAAGGGCTTGTATTTCGATTTTTCTTGCTATTGTATCAAGGAAAAATCAAAATTATCTTTTAATTACGATTATTTGGATATTTCTAAAGGGAATTATGAATTCAAGATAAAGATAATTTTGGTTTCTCCTGAAGACTGTGTTGACCTGTTTTAAAATCATGATATAAAAAATGTCGCAATTTCTAGTTGCTGATTTCTTGGCATCCTTGCAAGAACTCCATACACTTGTTTTATGATGAGACTTTTCATCATCAAAGATTTTTTACTTTATTTAACTACGGGATCAAGATGTTTGATTTCAGAAGGGATTATTCATTCTTAATCTATACTTATAAGAGGCAATGTTTGTGTGTGCGTGTGATGTTCAGACGAATCTATCGCACTTTACAGCCTTGAAATTTGCACACAGGTAGTCTTAATGGTGATCTCAATGCACTGAAGCCGAAATTTTAAATTTAATCTGAAAATTTTTTATTTTAATGTTTTGTGTTGTTTGGGGTGATTTTCGCACTAATTTCTCAATAGCATGGTTTCGGATAACTGTGACAAAAATAGATACACCATCGGAAAGAGCACGCGATTTCCGTTCTAATGAAGTTAATTTTATTCTAAGTAATTTTACTGAATTTTGAAAATAGTCACTTTTATGGTAATTTTAATAAAGATTTCTTTAAATTATCGCATATGACGTTCTAACATACCTATAATTTTCATTTTTTTCAGCCTATAAATGGAACGTTTATGTGATTTAAAACAAGAACTATTAAAATATCTTTTTCGTTTTAAAATTAATTTTCCCTGATCGGTTCAAACAGTTTTTTCGAGAGCTTCTCCGGACCATCCACAATTCATTGTTGCAACGTGACCTTCTTCGTGGCAGGTGCGTCATTCGCAAAGAAAAATAAGCGCAATAATGTGTATTTTTTGTTTTGATTTTTCAAAACTTTTCGTGCCATTGTGGGACTTTTTCACCCACTTTTGAAGTCCTGATTCCAGGCAACAGCCGTGCTGCTAGTCACGTCATTTATAAGTAACTGAGTGTCGTCCTCAAATCTTGATCGATTTCTTACCCACTTACAATCGAGCTACAGCTTTGAAATTTAGCACAGGGGTTTCCGAGACAATCAGATTATAAAAAAAAAAAAAATAACTATAATCTATTTTGAACCTAAAAAATGTTATTAAAATTTACCTATATTATAAGGATTAGTTTGGTGGTAACCTCAGTTACCTAGGGTTGGCTGTTCAAATATTACAGCATGTTTTGGTATTTTTGAACCCTCCCCTTGTCAGCAAAATAAAATCGCAAACCTCTTATAATTACGTAAAAAGCAACGTCCCCTGTTCTTTTTTTTTTTTTTACAAAACGTATAACAGTAATAATCTAATTTTATAAAAATTTTAGGACTTAATTCAAATAAAAAACTCTAACTCGGCTTAAAATGAAAAAAATATATATATAAGTTTAATTTCCTTACAATTTCAAGTTTAAGCTTACAAAAATCAAGTTTAATTTTCTTTTGCCAAATTTAACTTTTTTTTCAAATTTAATTTTTTAAAATTAAATTATTTGTGCAAGTTACAAGAGATTTTCGGAAATAAAGTGATTTTAATGTCTTACGTAAGCGGCACTCAGACTCCCCCTCCTCCCTTGTCAGCAAAAATAAGCAAATCGCAACCCCCCTCCCCTTTGGGTGCTTACGTAATATTTGAACGGTCCCGTTGTAACAACACCACGAACCTAACAGAGAATACGCTATACTCCCGGCGCTGCAGTGATGAATGACGTAATAGCTCATGTTGCTACGCGTCTTGGGTTTACTTTCTATTAGAATTCGCCAACAACCATATTTTTTTTTTACTTCGTGTGCGCCAAACGTTTCGCACTCAAAGCAATAGGAGAAAGTTGTGTAGATTGATTCTCTTTTTTTCTATTACAATGTTGATAATAATTGTAAGTTATCGCGTAATAAATATATTATGGATTTAAATTTCGGAATGTTAATGTCATTAAATCATTTTAAAAATGGAATTGCACATATGTATATAGTAATTTTAATATGTGTTTTGTATGGGAGAATTCAGTAATTGAATTTGGTTTACTATGCCTAACATGTCGTGTCTATTCGTGTCAGTCGTCACTAAACAGTAGAAAATAAAATAAATATAAAAAAATTTAATGTATAAGCTTTTATTCAAAATGCACTTTAAATGAGAAAATACGTTTACACATTATAATTTCGACAAAATGAACTCAAAAGTAAAAAAATTTTCTGATTACAATAAAATGCATGGTTCGAATAAAATGTGGGCGCCTAATATTTTGTGTATATTTTCTGAAACAAATGGAATATTCCTAGAAGGTAAAGGCGCCCACGCTTTTATTCGAACCATGCATTCTATTGTAATCAGAAAAATTATTTTTTACTTTTGAGTTCATTTTGACGAAATTATAATGTGTAAACGTATTTTCTCATTTAAAATGCATTTTGAATAAAAGCTTAAACCTTCAATTTTCTTTATTTATTTTTACCAAATCATTTTCATCGGAATATAAGCGGATTTTCTGCGTTTGCGATAAAAAGATGAAAAATAGATTCGACGATTGAATAAATTTGGAGTTCGTTGATTTTCACTTATGATGGCATGTCTTTCTCATTCTTCTCCTTCCTGTAGGACCTTGTTCCTTGCCTGTAAGGTTGATAACTTTACAAATAAGATTATGTTGAAAAACATGATGATGAGTCAAAAAACATATGAGCAATTTGTGGGAAATACTGGAATATCGTGATGATAACAGTGCTTACCTAGAAACATCAAGTACTCATGCGTTGTGAAATTTATCAGCGCAGATAGTAATGGAATGCTTTGTTTCTAGATAATTTCAGCACGAATGCGTTTCTTTTTTTCTGGCAGTCAAGTGGAAGAAACGTGACAAGTTTTTGTGGTTTTTGTATTCTTCTAATGCAGGTGGTTTCTGAAACAAAGTACACGGGGCAATTTGTACGTATAGCACAGTAGACACCCTATTGTTGATTCATTCACGTGACTCCTCCGCTCCAAATGCATCCTCAATGTAAATACCGTATTGAGCATGAGTTTCACATCTTCTGCATACTGTTCAGCAACGGATTCCGAGACTACCACTTTTGGACGATTTTACACTAGAAAGGGGTGTCAGGCAATGAGTCATGGGAGCGCATTTCCGGAGTTCTTTGTTAGATCACGCTCAGTAAAATGTAGACATCACCCTTCCATTCTTTACTTCCCCCTATTTTGATGAAAATAACTCCGCCCTGCGTTTGCGCAAAAGCGCGGAGGGTTTCCGAATTCGTTGCTAAACAATATAGTTGTGCGGGAAGGAGCCTGAAAATAGTTTACTCTGTGAGTTCAGAAAACGTGTTAAAAAATAGTGAGTATAATCCCCTGGACTTTCTCCTATACTTAGGGAACAAGACAATCAAACAATCTTCCCTTTGACTCATTTCAAAATTTTATACAGATCTACAATTTTGATGCAAATACCATTTTCCATACCATACCTAATTTCGTTTATATTGGTCATTAAACTTTTGAGTTATCATGTTCACGTATACACGGAGAGTCAGACTGTCTACCCTTTGACGGATTTATTCCAAAATTTGAAACATATCTACAATTCTAGTTAATAAAGCCACACGCTAAATTTCATCTTTATGGTTTGTTGCGTTATGGAGATATCTTGGACTGACTGACTGACAGGCATAATTACAACCAGCGTTAGTTTATCTCCTCGACTTTCTCGTGTACTTACACAAAACGCCGCGTTTTGTGTTTAAATACGTAGCATAATGAAGAAAAAAGTGTATGCATTTGAGGCATCTTCCCGTTGGTCGATCAGGTCTAAAATTTGATACAGGTCTACAATTTTGGTGTAAAGACTACCAAATTTCATTCGGCTAGCTCCCTCCATTTTCAAATTACCGTGTTCACAGACAGAGAGTTCCAAAAATGTGTTCTTTTTTATTTTCTCGTATACTAAGTATACAAAGAGAAAGTATTGTAACCGTAAAAAAATTCGAACTCGAGATTTTGACGAATCTCCACGTTTTCGACCTCCCTGAGTCCAAAAAACACAATTTTGGAATTATGTCCGTCTGTGAACACGATAACTCGAAAACTATTAGAGCTACGGGGATGAAATTTGGTATGTGATCTTTACACATAATTTGTAGGTTTCTATCAAATTTTGGATAAAATCCGTCTACGGGAAGTCGTCTGTCCGCGTTCATGTGAACATTATAACTCAGAAACTTGAATAGCTAGATGGATAAAATTTGGTACACAGTTTTATCACCAGGATTGTATGTCCGTATCAAATTTTGGGCCAAATCCGTCGAAGGGTTGACTGTCTGTCGATCTGTATAATCGCATACTTCTAAACATTAACTCGTAAACCCTACGGCTTTGATAAATAAAAATTGGTATTTGGCCTGCTAACATTAATTGTAGATCCGCCGCCAATTTTCTTTCCAATCGGTCGAAAAAAAGTTGTTCAAATCGCCCATTTGTCTTTTCTCATTACACAATGACGCGAGGCCGTAATTGCGCGATTCACTTGCGCTAATCCTCTCCGCTTCTACCCACGCCTTTCGCCTCTAAGCCTCCGATTCCCAAGCTTTTTTTTCTCCACTGCATTAGGGACGGTTGTTCGTTTTACTGCCTTTTAGCTTATCTTTTATCCGCATGTGTTAGGAGTATACGTGAAAGTTTAGTGGTGACCATTCCCGCTGGTTTTCTTCTTCAATCTCAGGGATGTCGAACACGTCGGAACTTCATTAAAATCTCGAGGTCGAATCTTTTGTCTTTTTGTATCCTCCTCACTCCTTAGAGCAACTGTGAATTATAATTTTCGTTAATTTTTGCGGCAATAAGTTCAAAATACGTCAAAACTTATTATAAAAATATAAAAAAATATTTCCATTAAAATTTTTTTTCGAGGGGAAAAATAGTGTGTCCTTTAGCAGATATTGGGATATTACAATGTAATAAATAGCAAATTTATTTTTTATTTATTTAATATTATTTTAAAGAAGATGTATTTAAATTTTGAAAAGTGGCTCTTTTAGTAGCGACACCAGAACTGATGAGGATATAGGCCAGGGCTAGATTTCACATAGTGCCATCCTAGGCCATGGCTTAGGGCGCATTCGTCAGGGGGCACGTTTACAGAAGAAATAACAACCAAATGCTTACAAATTTTTCAGTATTATTTTGAAAGGGCCATATGAAATGATGGTTTTTAAATTTACATTCGTTAGATTAAATATATTGAGCGATAGATTTTTTGTCTTCTGTAGACCCTTCCACTTCTTTGCATTGAAACAGATTTAACAAGTCCACTTCATTGACCCTTCAAGCCTATTCACCGACAAAAGCGCGAAAAAGAAGTTTTAGAGGTATTTCAGACTATTTCAAGAAATCCGATGGAATATTTTTGTGTTAATGTTATTTCTTAAGTAATTTTATTTTGAACTAGCAGTACGCGCACGGCGTTGCCCGTGGAATTAGGACTTCGACAAATTGGAGGAAAAAAATGCCCACAATGACTCGAAAAAGTTCTGAAAATTAAATCAAAACAAAAGATAGACATTATTGATTTTCCCGCTTATTTTTTCTCTCGACATTGACGCGAATGTAATGACGTCACCGGAAGAAATCGGATTGTAAAAATGCAGGCGGGGATTGAAAGCATATTACGTTACCTCCTGCGAGGAAGCAGCGATGCATTCTGGGATCGTCCGGAGAAACTATCGTTGTCAAATCTCGCCAGCAAAAAAACTGTTTGAACTGATCAGGGAAAAATTAATTTAAAAAAAAAAACGGAATAAGTTATTTAACCGTTCTTGTTTTAAATCCGACAGAAACGTTCCGGTTATAAGCTGAAAAAAAATGAAAATTATAGAGTTGTTAGAACGTCAGATGCGAGAATTTCAAGAAATCCTTATCAAAAATTACCATAAAAGTGACTATTATTTAAAAATTCAGTAAATTATGTTGGAAATTCAAAAGAAACTTCACTAGAACGAAAATTGTTTGTTCTATCCGATGGTGCATTGATTGTTTTTCAACGATCGTTAAAGAAGATACTACAGCCGTAAACGTGCCAAAAATGACCCAAAACAACACAAAACATTAAATAAAAAATTTTCTAGATTAAATTATAAAACTCTGGCTTCGAGGTGCATTGAGTCACCATTACGTCTACCTGTGTGCCAAATTTCATGGCTGTAAGTGCGATACATTCGTCTGGACATCGCACACACACACGCACGCAAACATTGCCTTTTGTAAGAATAGATTAAAAAATTAATGTGTTTCGAAGATTATGAAGATTATATAAAGTGCTTATATGCTTAAAAAAATAAACTAATGAATATTAAATTGAAAACTATAAATTAACTTTTTTGAGAGGAGGGCGCAGATTATACTTCAGGCCTAGGGCGTAGAAATATCTGGCGCTGGGTATAGGATTTCATATGCGAGAAAGTAAAAATTAGGGAACGAGACTCATCTGTGCATCGTTACGTGCTCTGCACGCGCGTGGTGGATGTTCTTCAGAGCATCACTGAACCAAATACCGTCTATCAGCTGTCGCGATGACGTCGCAGGGGTTTCGGGGAGGGAGAAGGGGTTCGCCAGCATCGGCGCCCGACTTTATGATGCATGGGGCTCGGCTGAAGACTGTCAGTTTCATTATCGTCCTTCGTCACCAGTGACTGCCCTGTAATTGTAGAGGGTGACTCCGTGCCATTGAAATGTTGTTATTATTTCGAGTGCGATTTGTTATTGGTTCTTTTTTGATAGTTCTGCGCCAGAGCAGATCGAGTGGCAGGATTTGTTTTTCCCTGGATTTCTTTCGTTTTGTTTCAGACTTGAGGTGAAAGTTCTCGAGATTGATTTGGATGTTCGGGATGTAAGAGATGAAGAAGATTGATAGAATGGGTGGCTGAAAAGTCTGTAGGAACGCGTCATCTGTCTATGTGTGTTTTTTTGGTACAGATTATGAATTATGGGTCAGTGGTATATGTACTTGAAACAAATTGTCTTTTCTATTCATTTATAGCAGAGGTTCCCAACCTGTGGTACGCGTACCCCTGGGGGTACGTGAAGGACTAGTTGGGGGTACGCGACATCGAAGTTGGGAATTTTGGAAATAGGAAACCATAAGGAATTAAATAAGTTACAGAATTTTGTTTCTCCAAGTTAATACTTGCTATTTAATAACTATACCACTTGAAAAATTGATTGTTACAGAGTGTTACTTTTTGCCATCCTTATAAGTTAATGCGAAATTATTACAATACTGATTTCATTTGTTTTGGTGTTGTAATGTAAAATCAGAAATAAGTCCAGCAAATGCTATTAATTCGAATCATTTGACTCATAAGCCCTTAACATAAGTGATAAAAACTCCTCTGGGTAGACGGATGATTGGTGGGGGATATGACAGTAGGGGGTACGCGAAAATATAAAGATTTATCAAGGGGTGCGCGAGGGAATAAAGGTTGGGAACCTCTGATTTATCATATTCAAATAAATACAAAATAATGGCATTATTTAGTGCAAATCTTCTCTAGTGTACGAGTTCTTTGTATTCATTTGTGAGAGGAAATTTTAAAGCATGCTACTGTTCTTCTTGCAGCACACGTTTAAAGGCAGTGGCGTGTTGATGGCGACGGGAGGCGAAAATCATAGGGGGCGCCTCAAAGGCCAAAGTATTAATGCGTATTTGTCACTTTTGAAAGAAAATGTGAGAACGCGTCGAAAAATAATACCGTATGCCGAAAATCTTTTACCCTTGCTATTTTACCGACTATTGAGGGCGAAAAAATTATATTAAGCCCCTTGCACCACTTACCCTCGCTACGCCTCTGGTTTAAGGACATTTTCTGTATATTCACCTTTGATGAAGGCTCGTTAACAGTGTTAGGATGATAAAATGAAGAATTGTGCAGTCAGAAAAATTATTGCGCTAGTTGAAAATGGACAATGCAATATTTTCCATGATAGGTTGTTTTTTTCACCGTTTTTTTTTCCATCATAGCAGTGTGAATGATCCTGATAGTCTATTTAACACTGTCTCGTTAAATATAAAAAAGTGATGAATTTATTAATCACAGATAAGTTGTTTGCATCTTGGTCTCTTGAAATAGCTTCCCTGCGTTATTCTTCATTCTTTAAGATATATCCCGGTAGCATGAACTAGGCTAGAATGAAGAATTTCGTGTATGTGTGTTGTAGCCGAATTATCACTAATCTAAGATAGCATTGAAATTACAAAATTTGCCACCAACTATTCATTAACACAATTTAAAAAATTTAACACTTTTTTTGTCAGTGGTTATTAACTTAATTATCCTCAAAAATGCGTTATAGGTCACGATACATTATTAAGGCATTAAATTACTTAATTTGTATTTGATGAGTAGTTGATGTATAATGAAATTATATAATTAATTATCAAGGAACGGGTATCTTTTGGACTGTTTCCAAACATTGTGCTAGACAGTGGGACGGAAATATATGTCGGACATCGCGATTTTCAGTGTTTGGATTTTTCGATGATAATGACACAAATTTTGTATTTTCTTATTTTTGTTAATACAACATTCAGTTTACTTAGATTTTGAAATCTTTAGATCAACTTTCGTTTTTATTGATTTTTTCTCATGTTAAATTAAACATCTTGGTCTACAGTTAATGTTCAGAATTAGTCGAACAATAATTAAGATAGCGTTGAAGAGCCTCGGTGATCTTCAAGAAATTTCTGAGGTTCGTGCATAATAACCCTCATGTATCTTCGAAATGTGTGACCTACATGTATCTAGCAAATCAATCAATCAATCAACGTCCCCAATTATTCATTTCGATTGTTTTGTATTTATTATATTTTTATGAAAACCATTTTTATTCTAATGTAATTCCACTTTTTTAATAGTTACTCGAGTTTTAATGTCAAGTTGAATCTTTCTCCCGCATGAAACGATTTTTTTTAGTGGAAACTTGAATCTTTTTAATTTACTTCATGCCTAGATATATTTCAGACGAGCATGTTGCTGTGTCGCCATCTATCTTCAGGAATATTAACGAAATATATCGATCTTTCACACAAAGGGTTTCATGGAGTTGTGTATTTCTTTGAGAAAAATTATTTTAATGGGCAGTGTTTAGAAGATTAGTTTCTGCCGAACATCATTTTGCGAATGCCGTTAGATTGCGGGAATGGGGATAATTTTTTAATTCGCGTTTTCATAGTAGCATACTTGAAATTAAACTGTCTTGATTTGATCATGTTTAATTATTTTATATGCATGTAGTACTTCGACGAATGTATAAAATATGAGTTGTATTTTTTTGTGCAATCGCAGTGGGTTTTTTTTTTTGTAATGTAACTGAAGACTGATTGATTTCTGTTTTAGAGGGATCGAAGTTAATTGTGAATAATTTCACGGCGCCTTGTTCTTAAGGACGAAACTCGAGAGAGACTGAGAGATCATTTACCTCTTCATCGATTTTTGAGTTGTTCCAGACAAGTTTTTAAAGTTCCATCTGTAAAGAGGCATCATGTACATTTCATATCTCAGACGTTCAACTTAGTTGACTCTCTACTTATCGTGTTATTTGCATTAATGCGACTAATTTTAATTGTCTGGGTTTTTTTTTTTTATGAGAAGTATTTGTGCGCGGTGTCAAATCTCTTAATGTCGAATTCATTCCGTTTGCAAATGTAAATTACGAAATGATGTTAGTGTAATAAAGGACCTGATAATACATATATTGAGTGTTTATATGATACGATATTGAATGTTTGGTATAGCGAGTATTTTATGATGTTATGCACGGAATATAGATAACACGCATATGTCGTTGTAGGTAGGAGTCGCTATAAGGACAGTTTGCTATGCTTTTCACATTTCATCCGATTTACATAGGATTATCGACAGCATAATGTTCACATTAATTAAATTTCATGAAATAAAAAAGCTATATTTGGTTAAATCAACGTTCTACATAAAACTAGAAATAATTACAGTGGTTAATCTTCTTTCGTTTTTTTTTTTCATTATTTCGTTAATCTGAAAAGCAGCACCTCGTTTTTCAGATTCTCAATCATTGCGCTCCGTTTACTAATGATATAATGTGTAGGATATTCATTAATGTAACTGGATTTCATAGTCAGCAACATATAAATATGGCATTTTAATAAGAAAGAAAAGATAACGAAAAAAAAAAAAAGCTGAGGAGGATTTTTATTTTTGTATGGGTCATAGTAACACAACCAGCAAGGTCGTGGGTACCATTTTTCATAAATTTGTCTTATATAAAAAATGTTTGTATCCTTGACCTTACCGGTTGCTTTGATTAGTTTCATGACTGGTTAGATGCCTAGGAAAAGAACGAAAATAAAAGGTATCTTCATTATTTGACCTTGAAGAATGGCCTTCATTTTGGCTCTTTGCTTCCTGTTTGGATTATTCCGACTCTTTTTGCGTCATCAAATGGTTATAAGATATAAATAGTTATTAAGTTTAAAAGCAAGGAAAAGGCTTAAATTAGTTGAATGGATTTATAAGTCTATACTTATAAAAGGCAATGTTTGTGTGTGTGTGTGTGTTTGTCTGCGATGTCCAGACGAATCTATTGCACTTACAGCCATGAAATTTGTTACATAGGTAGTCGTAATGGTGACTGAATGCACCTCGAAGCCGAAATTTTAAATTTTAATTTAGAAATTTTTTATTTAATGTTTTGTGTTTTGGTTGATTTTCGCACTAATTTCTCAATAGAATGGTTTCGAATAATTGCACGACAAAAATAGATAGACCATCGGAAAGAGCACGCGATTTCCGTTCTAATAAAGTTAGTTTTGAATTTCTAACGTAATTTACTGAATTTTGAGAATTTTTTAAAAAATAGTCAGTTTCACCATCTAAATGTTAGTTTTGTTTTTAAATTTGTTGCATCCAACTTTCTAATAACACTATTATTTTCAATTTTTTTCAGCTTATGACTAGAACGGTTCTCTCTGATTTAAAACAAGAACGGTTAAAATATCTTTTCCCGTTTTTTTTTAAATTAAATTATTCCTGGGCAGAAGAAAGTTATTTTTGTCGAGCGAAATTCCTTCAGCGACAGTCTTCCGGAACGCAGCTTTCAATTTGATTGGATGAAGGGTCAGGTGATGTCATAATCTTCGGAGCTTTTTGTCATGTTCTAAGAATTTTTTTTCATTTTGTTGAAGTCCTGATTCCACGGGCAACAATTTTTTTATATTGTTTTGGATTAATGTACTCTGTACTGTTTTTCTACATGTTATTATCGCGGAAAAAATAAGCGAGAAAATCTATAATGTGTATCTTTTGTTTTGATTTTGTTTTGAAAACTTTTTCGTGTCATTGTGGACGATTTTTTATTTTTTTTTATTGGTGGTGTCATCATAGCTTCCCAGAGAATAAAGGATATGCGAGGACAAACTTGTCTTTTGGCTGATCTGGAATGGGCATTGGCGAATCAGTTACGAGATATCCTTAAGCGACTACTGGTATCCTGCAAATTTCCGATTTGGGTTGGAAAGGAAATGTCCGATTTCCTGCACATAATACATGCTGTTTTAGAGTAATACTTGAACTGACAGTTTACTTTGAGGGAGATAAACCAGTAGGATTTATGCATGGAATTTGAATTGGACGGGTATTCGATGAGCACTAGGGCTAGCTTTGTATTCTGTTTTGTTTTTCAAAATGTGTTTTTTCATCTGTTTAACTGCTGAATCGGAATAATAGAGCTTACCTAATGTTGAATCTTGTGTCCAGAAATTTTGAAGGTTGGTTTGTCGAAGCCGAAAATCACTGCCCGTTGAGTTGATTAGCTGAGCTTCGAGCACAAGTTTTCGAAATTCAGATGATATTTTTGAGAGTAATTTTTACATTAATTTCATAGGTGGTCAATCAGTAATTTACCTGAATTTTGCAGATTGCGGACGCATAGAAAGCCCGAATTTCATATATTGCCAAAATACAGAATACCTGATTTCATTGATATACAGAATGCCTGAATTTCATAGATGTCCGATAACAGATACCGTAAATTTCTTTTTAGCCTTTTCTTATGTATTAGCAAGAGATATCGAAATAAATATGCGTGAATAAAGCTCTAGAGTGAATCATTTTTATGGTCTGTATTATTGATTTTACTGACAACTTCTTTGAACGTATGTTAAATTAACTAACTGCATAATGCTTTTTTCTAGAAGCGACAAAAAAACTCATTGCATATTTCTGCAAGAAGCTCATCTCTCTTTCTGAATAACTGAACATATCTTCAGAGGAAGCTATACTTACAGAAGCCATTCATTTTACAACTGGGTTGACAAATTTCGACGCGTGGGAATGAAGTTACAATTTTCACTGCGTAGTCTTATTTCATCCCCGATCCAATGGGGTTGAAAATTTCCGGGGGGAAAGCGCCGAAAATAAATCTTGGATGCAATTTTCTCTTGGAGTGCCATCAATCATTTTTTCGCACGGGGCATTTTGTCCACACTACTCGTGAGCGAAGAGTATCCATTTTTTATCCTCCCCTCATACAATTTTTTAAAAATCAATCGCGTGACCTGGGGTCTTGCGTTTCGTGCTGAGGCGGTGTGACTGTAGACCATAAAATGGGGATTTTTCAGGAAGCGGCTACCGACTCTTTTTCCACCTGGTTGTGCAATCTTTTTTTTTGCTGCTTCTGAATGTGTGGAAAGGTTCTTCCTTGGTGGCCAATCTTTTTTGACTGCCACTTTTTTTTCTTTTAAAGATAAAGAAGACATTCTTGTCGACCATCGCATGGTTGGGTTGAATACTTTTGTGAGTTAGGCTTTGTCGTCGCCGCTCTTTAAAATGGTAGTCGTTTGAAACGAAACTTGGAAAATGGGGTGTTTCACGATGTGAAGAGTTGGCTGTAATTGTTGGAGTAAGATGCATTGGTCTGTCGTTGTAGCGAAGGCGGGAGAACTTGCGGAAGGAGATCGGAATTTGTTATTCAGGGTGGCGACAGAACCGGGATATCAGGGAATTTTATCGATCTGGAAAAGTCAGGGAAATTCGTAAAAATATCTAAAACTCAGGGAAAATTAATAGTTATTTGTTACTTGAGTTATTATCTATAAATTAGTATCTTATGTCTAGCATTATTTGTAATAATAAATGGAATTTTTTTAAAAAAAAACTTATATTCATTTATAAAAGCATAAGTTTCTGATAACAGAAATTACTTTATGATTTGTTAAAGAATAAAGATTTGAAGTAATATTTTGGCAGTTTCTTTTGTTTAAATCTTTGCTAAAATATATATTATTAGGTACGTATAATTATACTATTTTTATATTTATGCTGCAACATGTTATACTGGTATTCGTGCAAAGAGCATTAATTAGTTATTGAACTGTTTTAAAGTTTTGAGAAAAGATCATAATAACCTTTACTGTTAACGTGATTTAACTTGTGTTGCAAAGAGTAGTTTTAATGTTTCTTAGAATTCTTATGCAGTTTTAGAAGCAAAGTATTTTGTTAAAATGTCCAGTATTTTTTACATACAAGAAATGTAATATACTGTCTTAACAGATTTTTTTAGGATGTTCATTCCATTTTTTTAACAGCATATTTCATAAAAATATATTATTTTTTCATTTTAAATAACTTGTAAAAGTGTTTTTAATAATGTGCATTGTACACATACAGTGATTCCGAGTAGGGAGCAAGCCAGGAAACTAATATAATTAGTAGCCGTAAATCAGGGAAATGTTGTAAGTTTAGTCAGGGAAATCAGGGAAAAGTCGGGTACATTTTTTTTCACAGTTTCTGTAGCCACCCTGTTATTGGAGATGTTTAGAAATTCGTTCGTTAAATTCGGTTTTTATTTATAATTTCTATTTTATGTCTCAACTTGTTATTTGTTTAGGTATACAAAGAGAAAGAGTATTGTAATAGTCAAAACATTCGACCTTTTATGAATGTCCTGTCCATATTTTAGACCTTACGAAGTCTGAAACTATTTTGAAATAAAATCTGTCCGTATGCGTACACGATAACTCAAAAATAGAACGAGCAGGAAGAATGAAATCTGATATGTAATCTTTACACCAAATGCAGCTCTGCGTATAATGTTGGGACAAATACATCATCAGGAACTCCGTCTGTTCGTCCGCGTATTATGTGAACACGATAAATGAAAAATTCAACGAATAAGATTTGGCATATGGTTTTATCACTAGAATTGTAGATATGCATGAGATTTTAGACCAAATTTACCTAAGGTTGACTATCTGTCTGTCTGTGTGTAGAGGCTGTCCATAAAGGATGTCACACTTTTTTTCAATATTTTTGACCCCCTTTGTCACAAAGTGTCACACTTTACCATACCCCCTTCCCCCCCTTGTCACATGTCACGCTATATTACATATACTTGCAGTTGAGAAACAAAGCACTACGTTATAGATCATATATCAAATTTTATTTTTAAACTTTAACTAT
>BGPR01011243.1:0-49439 GCA_013235015.1 Araneus ventricosus
TTCAACATTAAGAAAAAGGCGATATAGTTTTCTTTAAAGTGAGAGTGTTTAGCAAAAAGATGGAAAATGTTTCAAAATTTTTTTTTATAAAAAAGTTATTTTTTTCACAAATTATCATTGATTTATTGAATTAATAAAAAAGAATTGCTGTCTAGGAGATGCTATTAAAAATCGGATGTTTTTTTAAACAGAGACAAAGATAATTACTCTTTATTGTGCTATCTTTGCAGGAAGCTTGTTTTGCAAAATTGCAGCAAGTTTGATTTGTAAAGGAGGTGGCGCTATTTGTCACATCGAACTTGCTACAAGTTCGATTCAAGTTTGACGCGTCAAATTTTGTCATAACAAGTCAAAATCAAACTTGTTGCAAACTTACGTGCTATCTGGGACTTCTTGACGAACCGCTTGGAACAGGGTTAGTTTCCCTCCTTTCGGAGTCTAGACGACACCTTTGTCTTCTCCTTTCCCTGAACAAAACGACGACTGCCCGTAAAGGTATCTAAGCAACAGAACTAACAATAAGAAGGTTTTAACCGCTTGAAGCAAGTGACAGACGATTTTAAAGTAAACGATCGCCTGAAGAATTCCTTTGCTGCTGCCGAAAATAAAGCGGATGGCAATCAAAAGAGGAGCAACAAAGTGGAATTCCGACATAGGGGTTCTATAAAAGAAAAGATCAGGAGATGTTTATGTTATTTATACTACTATTATTTTATTATAATAAATCAGGAAAATGTTTTACACCTCATTATCTCCAAAAAAAATAAGATTTTTATTGTATTTAATTCTTTAAAAATTTTCATAAACTTCAAGTTTTATACCATTCTGTAAATTTAACATACATAGTTTTAGTTTATGTACATTATTTATAACATTTTTGTGAGGTAAATTTATTTGTTTGTTGTAATTAAAATAGTTGACTCTGTTCTTTCGTGCATTATTATAACGATAAATATTACTAATTTTATTGCATAGCTCTGAAAATGTGTACTGTAAGAATCTTAAAGATTAAATTGCATTATTTTTTTAAAATTTTATATTCAGTGTTTTGTATATATTTTTATCATATTACATTACTTTAAAGTCATTCACTAAAAGTTTTGCATCTTATAAACAGAATTTTTTTATTGTATTTAAAGCTTTTTTTGTATTAATCGTCTTTTTTATGATGCCATTATATAGGTTTATCATAGAGGCCCTTAGGTTATGCAATTTTCTTATAATTTTTCTATAGGAACAATTTTCTTGTTTCGCTGTCAATAAATTAATTGTATCTGTTATTTTCTGCTTTTTCATTTAAATCAAGAAGATACTAATTTCATTTCATAATTCCGAAATAAGTCTAAGTAAGAATTTTATATAATGATCAACTGCATTAAAATTCCCAATTATAAAAAAATCTTCCCAATTTAAAATTCCGAATTATACGATTTTATATAATCAATGTTAATCTTTTTAAAATGAAGCAGTTTAACGAGTTGGTAAGATATATTTTGTGCATTATCCTTTTTAAATAAACTAATAAATGAAAACAAAGAAAAGTTTTCATTTTATAAAAGTACTAGCATGTTAAGTAAATTTTGTATATATGTGTAATATTTTAAATAAAAAATTGAGTTTAAAAAGCAATTTGAATTCGAATGGCCATATATGAAAGTAATCTCTAAAAGAGAGAATTGTCAACTTTTTAATTTTTAAACTTATATTCCTTTTATTTGTTTTTTAAAAATTAAAACAATCTTAAGTTAGAAAATTTTAAAATCTTATAGATAAGGCTAATAATAATACGTATATGGTTATATTCAGGGCTTATAAGCGTTCAATTTTTTGCCCGTTAATTGACACTCATTTTAGATACACATTTACTCTCTAAACCTAAAAAGTAACAACTCAGAATGATTTAGGAATTTTACGCCACGACCAGGGAGTTGTAATAAGACTTGAAAGATTAGATCTATTCAAGCTGACCTCCCCTGACCATAGACGCTCTCTAATCTTAGAGATCGCCTTCCCAATATGTCGACGCTTGACATCTGGGGGGGGGGGGAGGAGAAAACAAAGCATGAAAATCTCAAGGCCTACAAATTCAAGGGACTTTTCTTTTCCAAGAGTTTCTCTCGAGCAGATTTCTCGGGCGTGACCCCAGGTGGGTTAAATATTATTCATTAGATATCCGAGATTGATGCTTTATTAGTTAGAACGACAGACCCAAAGGAGTTTGAGGATTGGAGGTTTTTTAGAGCTCTTTTTTAAGCCGAAGGTATTTCCTTGTAATTAAACCCCAAAACAACCAGCAGCAAAGCGTCATCTTTCGCATATCAACCCATTAAAAATGCGAGCTATGATTTAAGTTTTTGAGAAAGTTAGGGAATTTCTTTTATTTTTGACAGACAAAATCGGGCGTTACACTATTTTGAGGTCCCTGTTTTCCAAATGACCTAGGAATCAGATTTAAACCTAAAATAATCTAGAATGCTGTGAAGAGAGAGTCTTTAAGCGGCAGAACAGAGAATGGAAAGTATAAAAGGAATTGTCATTGTGATGTCGACTGCAAACCTGAGATTGCCGTTGACGAGTAGCTTTCACTGAGAGGAACCCCTAAGACGAACTGTTACTTGTAAGAATTAGATTCTGTTTAGAAGACAAGAAGGATATTGGGATATTGCAGTAACTGGTAATTACGCAAGTACCATGTCTAGCCTAAGAAAGGAGTTCCAGAAAGATGTAACTGTGCAGGTTTCCTACGGATAAAGTACCAAACTATGATCGCGCTTTGTTAGCAACTACCAAAAGAAACATCGCCATTGTTGCAGGTATCCACGGGTCCACAATGTTGAGGAAAATTATGTGCAGACTTACGGAAACTGTGATCGCAATCCTTTCAGATGTGTTCCAAACACGACGGCTTACGGTTATTGACGTGCAATCAATGAAAGGACTGGTACAAAAAACGTATAAAATGGGCATCAGTAAGCATGAGCATTCTATTCTGGCAAATCGAGATTTTCCTGCATTGTGACTCGCATTATATAATCATATGGCGAGCAACAGGGACCTGTTTTAGCAGTTTTTAAGGATCATCTGGCTCAAATGTCTAGGAACTCTTGGGACCTTTCTTTAGAGGGACGTCAATCATGATTGAAGTTGGTAATGGCTGACGAGACTGCATGATGATGTTGTTTTACTATCTTTGGCTCCCATATTTACAATGCTAGAATTTTTGTCATTGTCTATATGGTATATATATTTTCCTGCCCATGTGTCCTCTTGTATCTGTTCGTCCAGCAACAAAAAGAAGTTAAAACTGACATGGTAAATCTTGCGAATGCTAGTGACGAATACAATACACAACCAAACGTTATATTAGAACACCAACGTTACAATGGCGGTGGATTTACCGTGGCAAAATCTTGGGTTCTTGAAAGTATTACAATGCACAATGCGGCACCATGGCAGGCTATATACACCTGAATCAAATTATGCAACCTATTCATCTACTCAGCTTCGGAATAGGCTCAGATTTAGCCTTTATGCATTAAAATGCACATCCTAACAATATAAACATCGTGAAAGAATAATGTGATGAATAAAATATCACATGTTTAGAGTGGCGTGCTTTCTCATCCGATTTGAACCCTGTTGACATTGCATTGAATATGTTCCAACGACAGGTTGCTTTACGTCATCCACTCCGCAAATCTATTCAAGCATTTGATGAACACTGATTCTTTAATGGAATGGCCTATAATAAATACTGCTCGATAATCTAGTGTTTAGCCTGTCTAGATATTATGCTAACAGTCCTTTCATTCTTTTCTTTGGTATGAAGTATTCATAGTGATTTCGATATTATGATGAATTTACACATTTTAGACCTCCCTTAGTTAAATGTTTGAATTAATACCTGTTAGTTTGTTTCTCTGTGACAAAAATAATTAAAAATAGCAATATCTTCAAATGGATGCACGAATTTCTTCACTGTTTACGAGGTTCAAGAGAAATTGTTCTGCGATATCGCTTACGTATACATGAAACTCGAAGGGAGAATACTCACTCTCTTTCTTAGCAGCAACGTAACTAATGAAATGAACGTACAATCTTGTTTTGGCTCTTTTAATTATTTATATCACCTCAAAACTAGGTAGAGACGTACTTGAGACCGTAAAAGGTAATACACAGAATGCAATACCGCATGATGAGAACAGATATTATATAAGTAACATTATCTTAATTTGAGTGGTAATGTTAAGAATTGCTTCCTACTGTTTATTATTCTTCCATGTTTATTTTTAAATACAGTCAGCTAAGAAATTATGAGAGAAATTTATGTTTGGAAATCATAAAACAAATAAATGTTCTAATTATAATTTAAACGTATGAAACCTTATATTACAACATATTTTTATAATTAGGTTTAAACAACTTCGAATAAAACGACAAAATATTAAATTTACAAAAATATTAATAAATTTTGAAAAATACACTGTTAAAAAATTATAAGACCAATTGTGTAATATCCAAAAAAATTAATATAATATTGGTTCTCCATTTTTCCTTATAAACTTAAACACTCTGTTTAACATTTAAATCGTCAGGTGGTTAAGTTAAAATTCAGAATTGCATCGCCATTCTTTTACAATTTCTACTTCCAGTTCATTGGCAGAAAATACTGTTTGTTATTAGCACGAACTTTGGGGCCTAATATACCCTAAAGTATTTCCATAAGCAGGGTCGGCGTGGGCAATGAAAAAAGAATTTCGACTTGGCCAGGGTCTATTTTAAACCATTAATGGCCGGATTTAGGTGTAAATTAAGATTCATTGTCCTGCTGAAAATTCCATTTATCACCACTGAATAAAGACCCAAACGGTATCAGATGATCATATCGCACCGCTTAATTCGACCCGTAATTCTCTTATACTAGGGGGCTCTGCCCCCTGCTCGCTAAAGCTCGCCAACCCCCAGGAGGATTGCGCTGCAATCCTCCGGGGCTTGCTACGCAAACCATGCTCGCTTCGCTCGCTACATGAAGACACTGGGTGTCCTAGCACAGTTGTTATAAAATCTTTATATATATATAACACCCCCTGCTCGCTCCGCTCACCGACACCAAAGAATCACGTGATTCTTTCGGGATCATTATGTGAAAACAGCTCGCTTCACATGCTTACCGTATAACCCCCAAGAATCACGTTGTGATTCTTTTGGGATCACTACGTGATCCCAGCTCGCTTCGCTCGCTCGCCGTACAGTTATGACTGTCTGCTAGTAGAAGGAAATTATAAGTACATTAATTACTAAAAGTATATTTAAATTATCTGAAATAGCATAAACTCCTAAAATTTTTTCAGCAATTACTAATAAATTAAATCATCAAATTTCTAAAATTAAAATTTCCTGGTAGCATATATATAAAATATATATATATGTAAATGTTTGAAAGAAATTTGAATGCTAAAATGTATAATTATAAAATATTTACTAATATAAATTATTTACAACAATCAGAAATCAGACTTATTGGTACACAAAATTGAATATTTCTTCAAGTTTCATTAGCCCCAACTTTATTCGAACAAACTTCTTAATTTCCACTCTTCTGAATGAATTGTTTCTGAAAAAACCTTCGCCACTTGTATACACATTCACTGTAATAATTATTTAGCCAAGAAAGTAATAACTTTTCTCGCTGGGTAGTTATCTATCCGTTCAAACCTTAGAAAGTTTGAGTTACGAAAGATTATTTAGCCCATTTCACGAACTTGCAGCTTAAAAAGCACAGTTTAACTGACAAATAGCTTTAAACATGCTCAGATTCACTATTCAAAATTATAAACCATAATAAATATTTACTTTTGATTTTTTAAATTAACAGAATAGCCTTTTTTCAAAAAATTTTAAAATTCATAAAATTTTTACTTTTTACAACAAAATTTTACGCATGCTCTTTTTTCACTGAAATCTTAATCGGAAAAGCTTCGCCACATGTTTACACACTCACTACAATAATTATTTAGCCAAGAAAGTTACAACTTTTATCTCTGGGTAGTTATTTATCCGTTAAAACCTCAGAAAGTTTGAGTTACGAAAGATTATTTAGCCCATTTCACAAACTTTCAGCTTAAAAAGCACAGTTTAACTGACAAATAGCTTTAAGGTATCCGACAACGTTCGGAGGCCTTTTTTTTAAATAATGATATTTGAAGCAAAATTTTTGTATTTTTATATGACATTTATGTTAAAACTTAATAAATCATAGAAAAAAATTAAATGAATTAAATATATTTTTAAAAATTTGAAAAAACTTAGATTTTTTTGCACTAAATTTGACCTTTTTTCAAACACCCTCGTTCCAAAAGAAATGATTAGAATGATAAGTCCTTTAGCATATATAATCCTTTAACTATTGGCTAGGTCCTGAAGCAAAAGTTTTGCAATGTATCTAAAAACATGTAAATTATAAGAGTGTGAAATCATGAATTTTTAAAGAATTTTGGCCTTTTTTCAAACCTTAAAAGATACATAACTTTTTAATGGAGCATTATTTCCCTTATATTTTGGTTCATTACCTAGACAATATAATAAATAATATGTATGCCAAATTTGAGATGGATATTTTAAGTTGAATTTTAGTTATCGTGTTTGAAAAATGAAAATTTTGCAAAAAATCACATTTCGAGAAAAATGAGTTTAAAGTTTATGTTTTTAATTTACAATGAGAAGAAAAAAGAAATTTTCTTCAATACTCCCCAGTTTTGTAGGCTAGTCCTTAGTTTTTGCCATCTTAGCACATTTTTAAAAATTTTCTGATAAGAAATTTTTTTTAGTTGTTTTCTTGAACCTTATGTGTCATTATCGTTTTCTGTCATTCAGCCGCAATCGATAGATTTGAATATTGTTTTTCAGTCAAATAACTTTATAATGCCTATTAGTTGATCTAGAGATACTTTTAGTGATTGATATTGATCATAAGTACAATTTATGTACTTTTCCTACGTTTATTATCAAAAATTACATCATTAACGGAGAATCAAGATACTGCAATGATTCAAAATTACCTAAATTTGCAACAATGTCAGAGAAAACAAAGAAATTCACACTGAAAATCTTTCAAAATAATACCTGGTATATATAAAATAGTATAAAACAAAAATAAACAATAAAATTTAAATATCTTAAGTAAAAACAATGAAAAATGCTCCTTTATCGTATTATTTACCACTCCATTTTTAACTGTCAAGTTATACTAAAATGTCTCTAATTTCACTTCTGATCATCATAGATGTAAAATGAAAACTGTTTTTAAAACTAAAAACAATAGGATTTCAGATAAGACATTAAAAAAAATTATGATTTTCGGTCAAAAATGGGTTTTCGAACGTATGCGGATACCTTAAACATGTTCAGATTCACCATTCAAAATTATAAACCATAGTAATTATTTACTTTTACCTTTTTAAATTAACAAAATGGCCTCTTTTGGAAATTTTTAAAAATTTCTAAAATTCTTGCTTTTCACACCAAAATTTTACACATGCTCTTTTTTCACTGAAATGTTAATCGGAAAAGCTTCGCCACATGTATACACACTCACTACAATAATTATTTAGCCAAGAAAGTTGCAACTTTTATCTCTGGGTAACAACAGTTACAACGTCAGAAAGTTTGAGTTACGAAAGATTACTTAGCCAATTTCACGAACTTTCAGCTTAAAAAGCATAGTTTAACTGACAAATAGCTTTAAACATGTTCAGATTCACTAATCAAAATTATAAACCATAATAAATATTTACTTTTACCTTTTTAAAATTAACAACCTTAGCATTTTATTATTGATTAGATACCCTTTTTCAAAATTTTCATCCTTCAAAATCGTAAACATGCACTTTTTAAAGGAAATATTGCCTCTGCACATGTAAACACACTCCCTCCAATTATTATTAAGTGAAGGAAGGTATACTATTTTCTTCTGGATAGATGGAACTCGGAACATATGAGCTGTCGAGAGATGAATAAACCAATTTTTCAGAAACTCTTAGCTGAAAAGGACATTCAGTATTAAGCTCACATTAATCCAAACTGTGCGACTCAAACTTATTTAATTCAAACGACCTAAACTAAAAAAAAAATTCGCTGTTTCCGACTTCAAACCAATTCAAGAATCTCGGCGTCAGGGTTCAGATTGGCAAACAAACTGGTCGTTGCCAACGGGGAGAAAGAAATAAAGGTCCTTTTTTCGTGCCACGCATAAGCGTTTTATATAATATAGATATCGCGCAATCCATCATGACTCAAGGACACACAAAACCATTAATAATCCTCCCATTTTCCCGACTGAAGCATTTTTATGTTTCTTCCTCAAGTCATGTTAATGGCGTTTGTAACCATCAAGACCGTCAAGCTTAAATTTCTTGTGATCAGAAGAAAAAAAATTCACTCATCATTCTATAGCATGACAATTTTAGACCATTTCAGTCTTTCTTCTCGATAATGTTTCAATAAATTTGGTGTTTTCTTCATTTCAATAAATTTTGAATTATTATTCGATTTAAGACTCTTCATAACTTTGACATAACTTTTTCTGAACCTTTTCGAAAATTTACTAGTCGAAAGAACTTTTTGAGCTGACAGTCGAAACATTTGTCGATCTTCCCCGTGCTGTCAAAAAACTTTTTTCTTCCAGATCGTTTTATTTCAGTTGTATCATCTTTTGTATTCATCTCATTGTGAATGGCAGTTTTGAACCGCTTCATTAACTGAGCTTTTTCAATTTTAGTTTTACCTTTACCCTTATGAAACAAAACTTTTCTCATTTCGCTGTGAAGTAACTCTTCACACCGCATTTTCTTCAAATAAATCGCGGAAAACACATTCAAAACCTGCTTCTTTGCTTCTCAGTTAATGCTTTCAAGAAATACTTTCGCATGAATTTTGAAACGATTCTGATGTGATGCATATTTTGCTAATTTTTTAGGAGGTCTTATAATTTCTTAACATATATCTTATTTAATTTTTAGAAAAATTAGTAGATTCAATAGCATTAAAGTTGATGTTTAAAGTTTGAATTAGTACAGAAATTCGCGATCAAGTGCCTCGCTTAAAATTTGTAGATAATTTCTTCTTTTTCGAAAAAACATAAATTCTTTAGTGACCTAACGAACTGTAAGTGCTTGAATCGAGTTCCGAGAAACTTCGTTTTGCGAAATTTAACATTCAGTATCTCTTTACTTTTCAAAATTTTATCTAATTTCCGCAAAACCAATCTTTCAAAACATGCCCTCAAACTTCAAGAGCTATAACTGCCTAGTCGTTTTAAAATAATCATTTCCACATTGTCTCCACAGTACCATTTAGCCTTTGAGGAACAAAAAGGGATCATAGAGTTTTAAGTATAGTAAGAATAGATTATGAACCAGTGTTGAGATTGAATTAAGGTTCAAACACTTGAGAACAGTCACTGCTGAACTTTTGGACAATTTTTGTTTCATTTGTTCCAAATCACAATTGCTTAGTGATAATTCTCTGAATAGGCGATTTTTCCAAATAGTCGTCAAATGCACAAGAAATATGCATTAAAGGTGACGCAAATTGCTTACCTACAGTATGTTCAACGACGCTTCTTTACTACACTTTTTACGAAAATATCTCAAGTCTCCGATGAACAATAGTATCACATCATGGAATGATTAATGTGCAATTTTAAAGAATTTTCGAGTGACGAGCTCTTCAACGGAGTAAGTCAGAAATGCTTCTACCGCGGACAATTTTAAGAGGCATTACCGTTTGTGTTGTGTTTCCGTTTCTGCATGAGATCCAGCGGAAACATGGATATTCTTTCACAATACCCTACAAACTAAATGAATGAGGTAATGAAACATCCATCAACCGTTGATGCTGTGTCAGTTTAAAAGAAGATAAATTAAAAGTTACACCTCTTTAAACACATTATAATAAAACTTGAGGTCCCTCCTATCAATTGACAATGAAATGTTTTACATATAAATAATTTTTTCTGCTTTTAGTTTTCCACAAGAGGGTGGGACGATATATGTCCCATCGTCCCTCAACTATCTTCAGTATTCCCCGAAACTCTTCCGCGAATCTTATTTTCGTTTGTTATTTCCCTGTTACATCTAAAGCATAAAATTACTCACTTAATACATTTTCTTGATGTGCCTAGAAGGAATGTATACCTCTATGATTGCAATAGGAAGATTTCCCAACTAGCATCACTCATATGTGACATGCTCTACCATAGTAACACTTCCAAAGCTTCGTAATAAAGCAGGCAAATCTCTTCCCCCACTTTCTATCAGTGAAATCCTATCTTCCTACTTGGTTTAATAAGGGTAGGCAAGAACAGTTTGTTGTCAGTATACGTGCTCATATTTATTCAGTTCCGACAAAGAAACTAGGAACAAGCCAATTTTACACTAAGTTCAGCGAAAAATACATTCGGAATTATTCCGCCAGTCCTAAATTATTTGCGAATTTCTCCGTGGTCTGTTATTGAATACATTCAGTATCTGGAACGAATCTGCACACAAGTACACAATAGATATTTGCTGACGAAATAGGGATAGATCCTCGAAGGAATAGGCGCAAATAAATTGAAGGGGGCCATCGGACATGCCGAGAATACGCTGCCATTTAAGCATTAAGTTTCAATATACGGAAAGGAACGGATTTATTTCAAGTAACTTTTTGCTTTGTGCTTGACATATAAAATGTATTATTCTTCATATTATATATAAATTCTCTTTTACTAAAAGTTTATACCTATATTTCATATTATTAAGATGTCTACAAGGAGGAAAACATTCTGTGAAGAAAACAGAAAAAAACGGAAAAAATTGTGTAGTGCTTACATAGACGTACGATCGTACGGATTTCTGTTTAGACAGAAAAAGCCTATCCTGCACAATTTAACTCCAGCATTTGAGGGAGGGGCTATATTTTTAAAATTGTTTTTTACAATACTACTAAGATTTAAGACTACTTATGAACTTAGAAAAAATTGAATTGAAAGATGAAAATATTTCCGGTCTTTAAGGGGTTGTGGGCTCTAACACCTCTTAAAGTTAGTCGTATGATTATGATCATGTAGTTAAGCAAAATACATAATTTCGAGAACAACACCCCTTTAACAGCATACCTACAGGAAGTAGCACAACGTACTCAGGGAGATAAAGAATCAGTTTTCAGTTCGGGAATCGTTGGGCAATCGGAATACTTCCATTACTCACTTGTATAGGCTATTCTGAGATAGATGACGCAATTTCGGACGTTAGTCATATGGAAGCAGCATATTGTTCTTGACACAAATTGAATTAAGTTTAGAACTGTCAAAGGAATTTCGCTTAAAATGTATATCACATAAAATAATTCCCATTTCATTGCTGATGAAAGATGGACTATCTCAAAATTTTGAAAATTGATATTGATTGATAAATTCCTTGTTTTTTTACATTAACTTGATAAAAAAAATTAAATCGTTGTTTATGAATTTGTTAACGTCTATATAGAATGTTGTAAATCATTAAACTTTGCGAGAAAATCTACTATATCTCAGGCATACATGGATACAGGCACCCGTCCCAATTAGTTCGGATTAGCGGGGTTCTACTGTACCCATGCAAAGTTAGAAATGTAGATTTAAAAATATATACAAAAAATTTACCACTCTTCAAATTGTAGGTATATTTATAAAATGTATCGATTTGAAAATTTATAAAAAATATTTAACCACTTTTAATATTGCAGAAATTTCTTTATAAAATTTCAAAACTATAATTGAAATGTCAGAATCGCTCCAATGTCTCGTTCCTTTAATATAAGGCCTAGATTTTTAAATTTGGGCTGGTAGATGGAAATTAGTTTTCAAGTCATTTGGTACGGATGTGATTTAAATATGTGAATTTTACAATATAAGAAGCTAAAAGTTCTAGGATTTTATTTTTAGTAGTGACAGATACCAGAGAGATAAGAACAACAATGGAAATACAATGTACTGTTAACTCTTGTCTCTGGCCTCATGTCAGCCCACGGAAGAAAGCACGTTTCCAGAGTTGAATCAGCACAATACTACAGCATTAATATTTGAAATTAAGCCATCTTCATGCTATGAACTCATTAAACAACATATTCCCTTTTCGACAATTCTGCCTGCTTATTTAAATGTATCATTCTTAAGAGAAGTCAAGGTAGGTATTATTATTTACTTGTTATAACTAAGGAGGAGGCTATATATAGAGAATTCACCCTTGTATGTGATAAACGATAGCAGCGCCCTTGTTCTTGGAAATTGGAATTAATACTTCGTTCCCCCCATTTCCACGAAAAACATTCTAAATTACGAAATGTTACATCTTCGTTATGGATAAATGGAAAGTTTATTGTTGTATATTCCTGATATTTTATTTCCTTTTGATTTATTTTATTACAGAATTATGACGATCATATTAGGAATAAATCGATGACTTCTGCTAAGTACCTTTTATTCAAGATTCCTCGAGATAAGAATGACATGTTAAAAATGTTTTTCAACCATTTATCAAATGCGATTTAAATCAATTAGAAATTTGTGATATTTGAAAATATTATTTTCGGTTTTACATTCTAAAAAATGAAGTTTCGCTTTATTTTTCTGTGAGATAGCAGTAGCAATTTAACCCGTCTGCACACGCGCTTCTTTTCGACAACACACTTTTTGTTGCGAATGGCATCATCTCACCAACCAATTAGAGCCAACCAGAACTGATGTCAGCTGTTGTTATTCTGTTTTTACAAATCAGATGGTACTTGTAAAGTTGTGTGTGTCTGCGATTAAATGTCTTTTATGTGTCATCCTTGCTTATTTATTATTTATCCCAAACGGAGATTACAAATCTTTTTTTGAAAGATGAAGACGTCGAAGTGCGTCCAAAATCAAGGAGAGCAGTGGAGTAGAATGCGTTTAATGTAATGTCCGTTTAATTAG
The DNA here is from genome assembly GCA_013235015.1 of Araneus ventricosus. NCBI lineage: Eukaryota > Metazoa > Arthropoda > Arachnida > Araneae > Araneidae > Araneus > Araneus ventricosus. Next base: position 12,980 of record BGPR01011243.1, read on the forward strand.
AAATTTAAAGCAGAAACCCTGTTCACGAGCACAGCGTTTAATTTCATGACCAAACGCTCTCACGCAACTATATACAAGTTTCAAGAGGAGATCAGAAAGTGAGAGCGTAGTAGTGCGCAATGGCGCGCTCACATATTCCGGCAACCATTTATCGCCAAAATGCCAATTCACAGTTGAAAGGCTCCAACAATCCTGGGACCAATTGCAATGTTTACATGCAACACTAATTCACATGGATTACAAAAAAAACATGAAAATTATACGAAATTCTTAATACACAATGTGTTCACTGATTAGCACTGTAATGAAATACGTAAAACATTCGAACCACTAAATATATGACAATGAATATAAACACAGATGTAAATATGCAAAACCAATTAATAGTTAATCATAGAGAGGTAATTTTATTATTTTGTGTACTGAACGTTGATAAATGCCTTTGTTTGTTTCCACTGTTACAACTCTTATTACATTATCCTTTCCTGCATGAACCTTAATTATTTTTGCAAAATTCCTATTTAGTGTTTTAGAACTATTCTAAGTTTTAACCAAAACACTTTCATTTTCTTTAAATATCTTCTTACCCTTATACCATCTGAAACCTGATTGTAAACAATTTAAATAGCCCGACCAACATTTTTTCCAAAATATTTTAGAAAGCCGATGTGCCAATTGCTATCTGTTTAACCTATTCATTATTCTTCTGTTAAATCGGGATATGGTAAAACTATTAAAGATGATCCAACTAAAAAATGGGCTGTAGTAAGAACGAAATCATCATTAGGATCCGTAGAAAGATTACAAAGATGTGTAGAATTTAATACTGCTTCTAATGTGTAATAAGTCTCCTAAATTCTTCATGAGTAAGTACACTATTTCCTACAATTCTATTTAGGTGAGAGTTTAGTGATTTAACATCTGCTTCCATAAACCTCCGAAATGAGGTGTGGCAGGTCCATTAAAATGTCAAACGTTACCGTCTGAAGCAATGAAATCTTCAATTTTTTCTGTACTTCCTTTATATTGAATAGATCATTTAATATTTTTCTTAACTCATTATTAGCTCCTAAAAAATGGTGCCATTATCACTATAAATATCACTAGATTTTCCTCGGCTTACAATAAATCGTTTTAAGGTTATCAAATAGTAAAGTTTAATGATGTTTTAAGTAAAGGCATCTGCGCTATAACTATTTACAATTTCTAGGTGAACTGCCTTTACAACAAAACGAACGAATATGCATATGCAGTGATCTCTCACTTATGCGCGGTCGCAGGGGACAGCGAAAAAAACGTGCAAAAGTGAGAGACGCGCACAAGTGAAAAACCATAAAGGGGAGCTTAAAAGTGAAGCATCAATACAGTGTGCATATATTGTTAATTAATACTATGTATGTACTAGTGAAAATGTAAATAAGCTTAGTTTCAAAATGCAAATACGTGTATAACTTCCGTTAATTAGTTTTTAAGAACACGAAGGAAATGGAAATGCTTACACACCCAAATTTCGTGTTACTTCTATTACTCCCTCACAAAATAATTTACAATCGAGAATTGTTTTCGTTTCCGTGAATTTTAAAAAGAGTCTTTTCAAGTTCATCAAGATGCGAAAAAGTTCCTTCACTTCCAGAATTGAACTGAAAATAGTCACGCACAGTTTCTAATGCTTCTAACGCTACTGTGTAAGTTGGGGGAACTTTTGCCGTATCTTTTTCATCATCGTTGTCCTCCTCGTCACCTTCTTCACCACCATTTATTACAGCTGCGATGTCTCAAATTTCTCGCAACTGAGCTGTGATCAAATTTTCATCTGCATCAACGAATTCTTTGAAAGCAAACGCAGCGAGTCCGCCAGATACAGTATGCCAATCTCGTTCTTCTTCGTTTGTCAATTTCACAATTTCCACTTTCATTTTCTGGCTCGTCACATTCATTTTTCACTGGAAGCGAAAATCCTGCTTTCTTAAAGCAGCTTGTAATACACTTCTGAGCGATGTTTCTCTATGATGTATGAACGAGCACAACGTATGAATTGCATCATGGATGGTAACTTGCTGTAAGGTGAGTAGGAGAGCGGGCGACACTTGATGACATATCTAGACGTCATAACCTTTCAAATGAAAAACAAATTGTTCAAATCAGTTCAGGCTGGCACACTCGGTGATGGTCTTTTTACCAAATTATTTTAAATGTATAGATTTTCTTCACAATAATACAAAAACTCTGCTTTAAAAAAATCAGTATCAGTATGATCATCTCAGTACAAAACGAGAGTTACCAATAGAATTTTTATAAAAGCTGGAAAGCGAGGACACATTCCCTTGTATCTAGGGCGATCTTTAATTTCCAATTTTTCAATTTTTAATTTGATTACATGCAATTTAAAAATTGAAAAGATTTTGAAATATTCAAGAGAAAGGGGGGATGAAATCCAAGATGGCGATGAACTTTGAGATTCATTATCTCGGAAACTATTAAAGCTCGAAGAAAAACGAAAGTTTGTATTCGTAGGGAATATTACGCTCTTTAATTTCTTAAATCAATTGTAATTTCAAAATTGAATATTTTTCGAGATATTCGGGAAAAACTAAAAATAGGGGGATAAAATCCAAGATGACGGTGCGGGCCCTAGGATCGGGGACTTTTATTATGTCCAACAAGAGACTCTCGTGTACCAATTTTAAAAACTATATGAATTTTTATTTTTCTTATAACCCTTCGTTTATGGTGGTTATGGTTATGTTATGGTTATATTATTTATACCCTTCTTCAGTGGCATAATGGCATTAATTCGTATCTGAAATACCTTGCATAAATTGAGATACTTAAAAAAATTGACTTAATTAACAAAATCGAATCCTTGGAAAGAGGCCAACCCTAATTTCGAATCAGCAGATGCGTAACTTCCTAATGAACTGAAGAAAATCGATAAATCTTGAAAACAAATATTTTGACACCAAAGCCAAGCTTCAGTGGTGTTAATTAAACATAGATAGTTCAACTGTCGATAGTTTTCCCAAACTATCGCCTGAAATATTGATAGGTTTTCTACTAGTCGATAAGTTAGAAAATGTTGAAAGTTTTTTCCCCGGCGATAATATCGATAGGTGTTCTTTCAGTTGATAATTTAGAAAATATCGATAGTTCCAGTCGATTGTTTTGAAGCTATCGACTGAAATTGCGTCTATCGATCATATTACCAGGAAGAAAAGTATCGATTGTTTCAGTTGATAGTTCCCAAAACTATGCATGACTTTCATCATGCCTTTTTTAAAGCTTGGATTTTTATATTCAGGCTGGTAAACATAAATTAATACTATCATTTGCTATAGAAGCATTTTGAACATCTGTGTGACTGACCAACTCTTTAATACATACAACTAACTTTTGGGATGTTCTATAGATACATGATTTAAATCACTAATAGAATGTTACTTTCAGAAAGGTGGAGTATTATTGCTTTCAACTTACGTACTAACAATGTCATAACTTGAACAGGTTAGTCATTCTTCAAAGGATGAAATGTTGAATGTCTGTCTATGAAACCAAATTGTTCACCCGGAATAATTAGCCCTAAATTAATTCTTTAAAGATTTCAACTGTTGAACTTAAAAAGATCGGAAATTTTGAAGCAGTTTTGCTCTAAGCATTATTTTAATGGTTGATTTCCAAGAATTCATTTAATAAGTTAGAAACCTCCACTTATTTAAATGCTTTAGGATATTAGTAATTCAATTAATTCGAAGGTACATCACTTAAATAATTTTGATTTTGTCTCGGCCTTAGTCGTTCAATTTCTTAACAATTGCAATACGTTGAGCTGAAGTGAAGAAGAGTGGTGTAAGATCTTGACTGTTAGCATTAATATGGTTATGTACGAAAAAGAATATGGAGACCTTTCTAGGAGTGTGCCATTTTTTTCTCTTGATTCGTATCAGATCTGGAATCAGATGGCAATTTTCGTTTCTTTTTTATTACGGATTGAAAAGAACTTTGGAATGAATAGGGAATAATAGCCTTTGTTGCTGAAAATCCCAAAACACCTTTTTGAAATCAAATCAAATCAATGGTTATGTACTGAATTGTATTAATATTTCTAATTCTTCATTATAAAAATGTTTATGAATTTCTTGGAATGAGTTAGCAATTATTTTAAACAATTTTTATTTAAAATTGAATGTAAACATAAAGCACAAAAGCAATGTAGAATGAACAAAGAGTTAGCTAAATGACATGAAAGTAAAATAAATGAAATTGCCATTACGTAAGCTGAAATATTTACAATTGAAATTTAAACTGTAACGACGATATGGAAGTAAAAAAAAACATTTGAAATTTAGATCTAAAAAGCAAGAACTCAATTTTGTATTTATTTCTACCCAAAGTTCGAGCGTATCTCTGAAATAAAAACAGCAGATTCGCAAAGTCCCACGAACGCCCCAAATTAAAATGATGGATAAGAGTCAGTCAAAAAAAGCTGAAAGAATAGCCAAAGTCATGCTTCCGTAGCACCCTCTGGTAAAAAGATATAAAACGACATTCTTCTCTAGTTTATCTTAAACATACGCGCGCCCGATGGAAGGTTAAGTCCAGAATCTGATTGAGTGCTGCAATTTTTTAAGAGAAAGAAGCAACGCGTAAATACAAATTCACATACATGACAGGTACGCTCCTAGGAAAATTAGTCTACAGCAAAGGTTTTCAATAGAAGAATTTGTTTTAAAAAAATGTACTTCATATAAAAGATTTCTTACGGATGGCAGACTGCTTATTGTTTCCGCATTTTAGGTATCATCGAAATAGCCAAATTGTAGCAAGTGAGTAGATGACATCAATTGAATGATTCCACGTTTTACTATTGAATATGTCTTTGAAATGAGTCAAGAATTAATGAAAGTCTATGTCTTATCAGTCGATACTTTTTTCTACGGCAATTTCGTTCGATCATATATGATTACGCTCAAAAAGTTCCTGAACTTTTAATATATTTTGCAAATGTAAAGGGATTATGTCATATCCCGCAGAATAAGCGAAGAGTGTCATGTTCCCAACAAGTTATAATAGGATTCATCCAGTTCAAATACGTTCAGAGGATGAATATAGCTCTTGGTTAGAGGCATTCAAAACTTTCCGTCTAGAGGAAGGTCGAATCTTGTGTCCTCATTACAAAGCTGTGGTTCGCAAGTCCTTCCTGGTAACGAACTACCTGTCAAACCATCATAATCCTGTGCTTTCAGTCTTGATCTCTCTCCATTTGATTTTTTCTAGGGTGCCAAATGGACTCTCTTTTTTTACTCTATTCCATTAGAAAAGAATATGCTCTCATAGACATCTAACGAATGAAAGCAAAAGATATTTCATTCTATTTCATTAGAAAAGAATATATCATCGTACACATTTAAAGAATTGAAATAAATTATTTGAACCAAAAAGCTAGTAAACTTTTCTCTTACTACCTTTAAATAAAAAACACAACTGTCACTCCGAATCCATGCTGATTTTCTTAAAAAATTACGGTGTCATTTTCATTTTTCAAATGGCCTTTCCGAAGAAGCAGTTGAAAATATCAAGATCGAAATGTTTTAAAGAAGTAAGCGCAATGAAAATTTCGTTATGGATTCAAAGTAACTTTTCAACAAATGACAATAACCATGGTAGTATTTTTATAACAAATCAACACCAACATATTGTTACAGTTACAGTAGAAAATATTATTTAATTACAGTTACAGTAGGCAATGCTAATGTAATGTTTCTTCAGCAACAATACATAATTATATTATTGCAATGAAATTTGAGCTACAAATAAATAGATTAATTATACAGGCCAAAACATATTTTTGTGGTAGGGATTTTTTTAACCTATTTTATGTATATTTCATGAGCCGGAGATAAATACGACTTCAGTTTTTGCCCATCAGCTCTTCTTGGAAAATTTTGACAGTAGTGGTATTTGCTTTAATACACTAAATTAAGCTGAGAGCATAGGCATTAATTGTAAGAAAAACTTTTATTCTCAACAAATTTTCTAAAGCTATTATTGAAATGAAACACAGAAATTATCCTGTAAATCTAAAATATCTTAATTACAAATTAGAAATGGGAAGAATGAAATGAAACAAAAGGAAAGTTATTTGATTTCACTCAAAAGCTTCTTTCGTTTGTCATTCTTCAGATTCTTCGCAGATTTCTCAGAAATCTGGCATCATGTGAGATCTCATCCGTCCTGGTGTTAGCTCTCTATTGTCTTTATGTTCTGGTGAAATCGTTCATCTATTTTTTCACTGTATTGCCAAGAATTTCAGTGAAACGGTTTAAACTAAATCGTTTTAATGTAACAAGATTTCTGCAACATTTAAACATGATCTTAACTAAATTGAGATAGTCTTCATCCTCCCAGGAATTCTTGATAACAAGCGCTAATAAGATTCACGCTTTTCGCTCAGTCTCATTCATGGAATCCACAAAATAATGATCGTTTATGAGCTGTCAGATTTGGAAAACATCAGAAAATGCAGATTTAAATTTTTTTCTCATTCCTTTTTTTGTCTTATTACATCAACCATCAAAAGCTGTTCTGATCAAGAACTTTCATGAACTGTTTCATAATCTCAAGCGTTATATGAAGCGAAATCAAAATGATTCTGTGCCATCGGGATGTCTGGACTGAGGTTTTAAGAATGAAATTTCATTTTGCAACCATCATGTTCTCTCTCGTATTCAACTATTCTATTATCCAGTGGTATTCTTTGTCTCCTCTATTCCTAGACGCGCAAGAAGCTGGATATTTCTTGTAGTCCCTTGCTGACCAAGGCGAAAGTTAACTATTTTTAGCCCACTATTTACCATTGTCCCTTTTTGGCTTTTTTTTGTTTATTGCTACCTAAGCATTGGAACTTTTAGCTCTGATGGTTGCTCACTCGACTATTATAAAAGTTACGTACCCAATTAAAATAATTTTCTAATTAAACATAAAGTTTATTCTTATTAAAAATTAGATAATTAATTTTAATTTAAAAGTCCAAAACAGTTTTGGCATTTAATGGGTTAAATTCACATTATATACTTTAAGTTGCCGCATCGCCCGGCGTTGCACGGGCAATCTTGAATAATGGGATATTTTCGGGCTGAGAGAAGTGTGATCACGTGAGGCCTCGAAATCCATATATTTTCATATGGCCCACTTTCGTTTTTCTCAAAAACTTTTGTCACTTACTTTCCCTAATAAACGTAAACATTCTTTCAAATCTAGTCTTTTTATTACTTTATTTTCATATGCCCGCCTCCGGTTTATTTTTTCTACAAATATTGTCACTAACTTTCCCCAGAAACGTAATTCTCCTTTGAATCTCATATTGTTCAATAAAAATTTTTAATTCCAACCTATTAAATACCTTATAGATAATTTTCCAGCGTTTCTCGGAATCCATATTTTTTTCATATGCCCACCTCTTTTTCTCCCTTCAAATTTAAATCTGTTTTCAATCCTATCTTGTTGGGTTAAAACTTTCAATTCTAGCCTTTTGACTACCTTAGAACAGTATCGCTTGAATGAAAACGCAAGAATTTCAATGTTTATAAATTAAAACAGGTTAGTATAATATTTTGTTTTGCAAAAGATAAAATAAATTGAAATTAAAAATTGAAACGACAAACGATTTAATACCACACCAAACTTGATAAATTAAACACCACAAATATATATTTTCGTCTTGCCCGTATTTGAATAATAATGGGGAATAAAATGGATAAAAATGAATAAATATTTTCCTCAACAAACATAAATATTGTGAAATGAAGCACCTTCCGAGAAAAAAAGAAAAAAAATGTGGGAAAGCGATTTTTTTAATGTTCAGTCAACATTGTGTAAATCTTAATAAATGAGAGTAAGGGACATTGTAAGAACAAGTTTGAAAATTATATAAAGAATTTGAATTATTTTTAATTAGAAACTAGAAATTTCAAAATTATTTTTAATAAATTCTAATCTTTTGTCAAAAATCCACTAACAGTTGTTTATTTACTAATTATTTAATTGAGAATCAATTAAAAAGTGCCAAAATTAATTTATGCAGAAATCATCGATATACGAAGGGTAGGCGATTTATCACGAGCTTCCACGGATCCTTACCTTCTCCGACTTTTGGTACAAAAGTTGTTCTTAATTGTGACGCAGTTAGTCGCCTAATTCGTATAATTTTTATATCGTCGATGGTAAAGGAGTAATATAGAAATGGAAATTTCAACGCCTCAACATATCCACCTACATTCAATTGGATGACCCACCTATGCACTCGGCAGAGATTTCAACCTTCCCTACAACCCGACGTGGCGTAGAGAGGGTAGATGGCGCCATGGGCATAGAATTACTTTGGCGCCGCCATAATTATATTTGTTTACTTATGGAATTCCCCAGAAAATAAATAATAGAGCAGATGCTTTTATGAATTTATTTTTAACACATATTTATTTATTTACAAATAATTACTATATTTTCAAATACAAATTTAATTAAAGATTACAATGCATTAACCCTACGATACAGAATTTATTTTCCAACAGTCGCATAAATCTATCCTAACACATAAGGAATATAGGAAATATAGTTAAAATAAAATTTTACTAATTTCTTTAATATTGTCGCGTAGATAAAGTTAGTGTGGATAATCAATTGGATGCATCGAATGAAGACAAAGCTCGCTAATCTCAACTCAAGACTTTATCTCCTAGAACTAAATATTACATCTGCTTATAAAGTTGGCGAAACAGTTAATAATACAGTTACAGTCAATAAGCATAACTAAGGGGTAATTTACATATAAGAAATTTACATAAATGCTATTTTGCATATAAATTAAACAATCGAAATAATAATTGAAAACATAAAAGTCCAGGGATTCGAACCCGAGTCCTTTGGCATCGTAGAGCACCGCTCTAACCATTCGACGACCGCGACAATATAAATAGTTAAATAAATTAAAATTGCTTGTTAAAAAATCCCTTCTACTTTTGAAATCAATAATGTAAACAAATTCTAATAGATATTAAATTAGCCATAATAAATTTTAAAAGGTCAAAATTTTAAATGATGCAATGTAGGGCTTTACTGAACAAATCATTCGAATTACATTTGGGATTGGATTTCAAACATGTTTTCTCCTACTTTTTTATAGTCGAAAATTCATTAATTACTTCAACAAAATTAATTTTTCGAAAATGTCTCTTTCGATACTAAGAAATGCAAGATCACTTAGGCGATCTTGTCCCATGTTTGCGCGTAAAATGACAGAACTATTTTCAGATTGCTGAACGACTTTGGACTTCTATGTAAAATCTGACCTATCTTTCTCAAGCCTCTTACTGGCCTGAATTCGTACATGACCTCCGATTTGTTTTCATTTTTTAAATTACTTATTTTTCCTGCCAAAGGACTAGTATGTTGTAAACCATTTATTTCTAATTTTTTTAAATTTCTTCAGGTGTAAATTGTTAAACAAAACAATTTTTCCGTAACGTATTTTTAAGCTGAATATTAGTACCAAATTGGATTCATTCTGGAAATTTTTTCTGATTATTTCACAATGTAAGACAGTAAAGAGACAGATTATTTTTATTAATCATTCAAGATAAGTTAAAAATGCTTTTCTCATACACTAAAAATATGCTATACAAAAAAATAAAATACATATAATAAAAAGTCTCAGAGATCTGTTTGAATAAAATTTGAAATTAATTTTAATAAAAAAATGCTAATTTTGAAATACAAACACATAAATTCAACAACTTGCAGAAGTTCGAGACATTGAACTTCTACAATAGTTGTCAACTTTAATCAAAAGAGAAAGTTATTTTTTAAGTTTTTTTTTTTAGTTTATGAAAGTGCAAAGAATTAACAAAGTCATTTTAAGAGCAGCAGGATACCAAGCTACCAAGAGCAACCAAGATAAATATGAAACTACTATAAAGCAACTAACACAATAAATCTGAAGTTGAATAAGAAGGCAAACTCACACTGCCCATCTGATTTCTTGGTTAATTTCAATGGGGAATAAAATTCTGGTTGCAATTATACAAGTACTTATTCTTGCAAAATTCGAGTTCGATCGAGTACACTTTTGCGTTTCATAGTCTAGCAGTAGTCCGCCATCATATGTTTATGCCAGCGGCCTTTACAGCACTCTTGCATCTCGATGTAAGAGTGCTGTAATGGCCGCGAATTCCTCGCATTTCTTTTAGAAAAAAATGTTTCAATCTATCAAAATAATACTAAAGCTATTCAATGTTTACTCTTTAAAAGTTTCTAATGTATTTTATATTGAGTACCTGTCCATTTAAGTTCAGTATTTTTAAAATAAATCTTTCAAATTTATTCTCTGTTAAATTTTTATTAAGTCACACCTGGGCCAGAACAAGTTAGCTTAGTCCTCCAATATGCATCATCCGACTAAGATATATATTTTTACGTCACAGAGAGAAAAAGAGAAAATTCTTCAATGACCTATATATTAAAAAATAAAATGAAACGTATGTTCGGGATTTACCGGGGCTCACATTCAAACATTATGAAAATAAATAGATGAAAGAAAATTCAGAATTGTGTGAAATTGTGCAAAGGTATGCAAATTTTTAAAATTCACTTTAAACTTGAAAATAAGAAGAAAACGACATTTAAAACATCGCATAAAAATATGGAAAATATTTAAATACTCTTTAAACATAGGTATCATATACTTTAGTGCGTAAATTATATTAGTAAAATATTATTTTTAAAACTAGCAATTTTTTATTCCTGGATATCTTACAAGGCAAATCAACGAGATTCAGAAGATTCAAGAAAATAAAGCATTTACAATCTTTCAGCATAATCTCATTAACCGCATCGCTGACTAATCAACACGCAACGAATATATAGAGGCACCGGCGAGCTTACCTTTAACTAGAAGTGAACCAGATGAATTAAATTTTACTTTAGCCATAGTCTTTTTCAGCCATAGACCATAGTCTTTGGTTTCACGTAAAATGTCGCATAAAATGGAGATTATTAAGGAAAAGACTTGCCATGGCAGAATGACATTAATTCCTATCTTAAATACCTTGCATAAATTAAAATTCTTAAAAATGATTTAATTCACAAAATAGAAAAACTTGAAAATACCAACCCTAATTTCGAATCAGAGGACGCTTAATTTCCTAATGAAATGGACAAAATCGAAAAGTTTCGAAAATCAATATTTTGGCACTAACGCCAAGTTACAGTGGTGTTCCTTAAACATAGATAGTTCAACTACCGATAGTGTAGTCGATATTTTTCCCAAATTATTGCCTGAACTATCGATAGTTTTCTCTCCAGCAATAATATTGATAGGTTTTCTTCCAGTGGATAATTTAGAAACTCTCCATAGTTCCTGTTGATAGTTTTGAATCTATCGATAGTTCCAGTCGATAGTTTTGAAGCTATCGAGAGTTTTAATATTATATTTTAAAACAATCGATTGAAATTGCGTCTATCTATAGTATTGCCAGGGAGAAAAGTATCGATAGTTTTGAGAAAGTGGATACTATCGATTGTTTCAGTCGATAGTTCCGAAAACACGATACTATCGGCTTGGCTTCGATCCTCTATTGATGTTTAACCCTCTGATTCCAAAGGCCATTGAAATAAAGAGACCTCAAAATACGGGAACGTCCGAGCTCCTCTATCAAAGATGAGGGAAATTCACTTTCTCCCACAAAAACCACAGTGATAGATGGCATTGTCCGAATTGTAAGAAAACTCCCCTCTTCTCCAAGCACATCTGGGCGAGCCACTCTAAAGAAGAAAGGTGAGGGTGTGAAATCAACCACACTTTAATGAAAGGGGGTGGACATTTCAGAATGACATTCGGACGTTTTGGATGACTATTGTCATTTGCTTGAAGGGACGCATGAGACGGTCCCGAATAGATAGAGTTAAGGAACACAAAGCTACAGAAATCTATTCATGATTCGGATATGAACGAATCCACAAATAATGTTACGCAAGCATAAGTATGCTGTAATATTATTGTGAATTTGTATGCCATTAAATTTCTGTTGAATCCTTTATCTGATGTATTTATTTCTTTTTAAAAATTCACTTACACAGGGCACCGCTATTGATCTCGCTTTTTACGCTTCCGACAGCATGTCCTCTTGTACAAATGACTTGTACCATTCGAAAGTTAACGCAGGTAAGAAGCAGATTTGAAAGATTGACATACTTCTTACGAAATGAGTTGGTATTCCTTAAATGAATTGCGTTAGAGTTATTGACATCTGAAATTAGTTTCCAAAAATAATTAATACAGCGTAGGACCAAAACCAAAATTTAGGGACCAAACATCAAATATTTAGATGTATATAAATGAGTTTTTCAAAAGATTACCTGTATTTTAAGAAAACATTTTGTATTTAAAAAGTTGAAGATCGATTCACTTTTAAACATTTCTTTATTTGTTTTCCGACTTTAATTTAAAGTTCGGACTTGTATTTTCTGGACTGGTAAACATGGTTTATTACTTTTTCTTGATATGGTTTATTTATTCTCCACGCCTACCTTGTATATTTTTGAATACTTTTTCGCACAATAAATACTAAAAGAATGATATGCCAGTGAGATCACAACTTATTTTGCAAATATTTAAAACAAATAATATTTCAGAATTGAAAATAATCTTAGAACTTGTGAAGAATCCCAGTAGTTGCTTCAAGTGATGGTCAGCATGAATTTTTAACCGTTTGAATACTAAACATGTTTTCTCAAACAACACATATTGATTCTAAACTTGGTTGCCAGCTGCAGAACTGCATGTTCCATGATATGATCTGAAAATAATTTCTTAATTTTAATAACCAGTTTTGATTCAATTAAACAATTTAATAATCACATGACATCTGTAAAATGCCCTGAATTAATTTAGGTTTGGAATCAATTGTGAAGTTTGTATTTTCCTCTTATAGTAAAACATCTAGTGTAATTTTTTAAGTAAATATTCCATTGGTGTTCTTTTGTCATGCTATTACACACATAGGAATTCAAAAAAAAAAATATCTAAGAATTTAATCTTGGAGAACATTTTGTATGACATAAAAGGACGACAAATGGGAGAATAACTAGAAAACGATGCGATTAAAATGTTAATAATAAAAAATTCGATAATGGTTGTTTGAAATCAAACTATGTTTTAAATCCTAAAATGCAATTTCGTAGTACAAATTTCGTCCAAAGTAAAGGTACACTCTAATTTAAATTATTTAAAGAGCTTGATAAATGTGGATACGGCAATTAAGCGCTGCTGACTTTTCATTAAAAAAAAGGATAATGAAAAAATGAAAGAAACAAAACAAAGGCAAGGCATTTATCATTCTGTCTTACTCTGAAACGACAGCATTCGTTAGAAAATCTTTTAAGTTCGGAAAGTCCAACCACGTGTCTCAAATCATAAATGGTGAAGAAATATGTCCAAACCAGCGGTGTAATTGATCCTGAAGGCATTTGAAGACCATTCCGGCACTGAATTTATTTATTTATTTATTTTTGCGCGTTGATCAATAGCATTGTAATCTCCAGGGAATATTTTTTAAATTCTTTTCAGTTCAAAATATAATTTTTATATAAGTGAATAAAAATTGCTTTCCTTGAAAGGAATTGTGCAAATTTACTTCGTGTTTCTTATTTTATTTCTTTTATTCTCCTTCTTTGTTCTGGAAAGTAATTTTAAATTCTAATCAAACCAAATAAGAAATAAATCAATCACATATCTGTACTCCTATTCTCTTAGTTTTAAAAAAAATTAGTTAGTAAAAAAATTTAGCACCGAAACGGCCCAAAACAATTTTCTAAATTCAGAATCAACTATTTTCATTGTGCTTCGAAACGTAACTCAAATCTCCTCATATTGTTTAGATATAAGAGGAGGGGCATTCACGACTCTTCCATTGCACGCAAATTCAACACCTCTTTGCCAACACCGTTCGTCAACGAAAACCCACACCAGCCCAGCCTAGGCTGAAGGGTGTCAGGCCATTAAAGACTGGTGGAGAAAAGAACCGACAAAGAGCAGGCAGGAAAGCTACCTAGAAAGGGTAGCACAATTAAAAGAGACAGGGCAACTAAAAGAGACAAGCGACGCCGGGTGCTAAAACATGCCTCAGACTGGTCGTCTCCTCTAGGCTTCCTCCGGAATGCAAAACTTCAGTTAATCCTTAGTGCAAATGATTTCGAATTAAAATGATTAATACAAAATATTCAGACGTGTTTATAAAATTTCTACCACTATTTTAGTACGAAAATTTTCTATTTGAAGTTTTAAAATGTTAACTTACGCACATTTTTCACAGTATATTTATACTTTTATATATAGCTTGGATTTTTTAAATTCCGGGCTGGTAAGAACAAAGTAGTTCTGACAGTTAATATGTGCGAATTAAGAAAGCCTCAGAGTTACAAATGCACGACTACAATATTTGGATTGGAATCTTATTATTAATGTCCGATATAAGAATAGCGGTTATTGCAAAAATACACAGCGCTCTTCACCAACGCGTATTGATACTGACTTCGGTTTCTTATTCTCCAATCCAAGACAGCGCGTTGTCGGGCTCCCTTTTACCCCGTTTTTTGATGCTATACAATTGGCGAGTTTCCGAGATCAGAGTTTGTGCGCATGTGCCAGTAGAATGCACAATCGGTCTGCCTCAATGTTTTGCATTGCTTGCAATAGAAGTTTTTTCGAGAAAAAAGCAATCTGGAGGTATATTTTGGTGTTTAGCCTAACTAATAATGTAATTTTTTATATGTTCAATGGAGAATAATAACTTCTTGCCGCTAAATTTTGTTTCAAAATGTATTTCATGTTATTAATACCTATCCTGGATTGCTGTACTTTTTTAAATGCAAACTACTTTTTGCTCAGGTACATTTAAATACACATATTTACTAAAAATACGTCTTTACAATACCTGGTGATGTATTCAGAAAATTGACTTTATATTTAATGAAGTTTTTTTATGCAGTGTGTTTCCAAGTTTAAAATATCCATACCAGTTTATTAAATGTATTGTAGTTGTTCTATTTCCTATAAGAATTTTACTACACGAATGCAAATCTTTGATTTCTCGGATAAATTTATAATGCTCATATTTTTATATTTTAAAGCTGTGTTTAGTTATGCTTTAATTGATGAGAATAAGAAAAGTAGTGTTATATTATGCTATCAAAAGGGATTCAGCCTATACATTCGCTAACATTATTCCATCTTGGCCACTCTATATTACTGATAAATACCTCTTTCTTACGTATTAAATATGCTGTGTTGTACTACTTAGTTTTTTATGTTCTATATTAATTTTTATTTTAAAAGAAGTAACTCTCTTATTGATTAGATAAATTTAAAATATCCATGTTTTTTACATGATGGACAGTATCTTAAATTATGTCTTATACATAATGGAAGAGTCTTATATTTTGCAAAAGGATTATTTTGATGACATTACCAGGTGTATTCTTTCTTTGTAAATATGCTTATAACACTTTTTATTTTCATTGAGGCAGTATATTATTTACTCGGAAAGGCATCCAGAAAATTGTCTTTGTATTTAATAAAGCTTTGTTCTGTGGTGTGTTTCAAAGTTAGTATATTAATCCTCATTTATTAAATGTACAGTATAGTTATTCATTATATAGTTCATTATGGGATTTTGTTAGAATAGTAATTAAACTACTGGGAAAAAATAATATGCATCATATTTTTATTTATGAATGTGTGAATAAGTTGGAAAATTCCTTGAAACAATTGTTTGAATGCATATTAAACAGTATAAATTCATTCATTCATTGATATATAGATTCATTTTACATAGAAACTAGAGTGCTTTATCAGTTTTTTTACAGTTTTAAAGAATTAAAATTTCTGTCAAACTATGCAGCTTATATCAATATTTTATACACTTTATTAATCAATGTTGCATTTTTGTTTTAACAGTCTGGGTATTTATAAACTATTTTGATGTATGCTAGCAGAAAAATATTTCGATATGCTGTATCACTCTTAAAATCTAATTCGAAATTATATTATTGAATCATTGTAAAAATTCTCAGCAGTTTAAAAACGCTTCAGCCTATGCATTCCCTCGTATTATCCCATCTTATACATTCTCTATTACTAATAACTATCTCTTTTTTACTTACACTCATGTCCATAAATTCAGGATAATTCAGAATCACACAGAAATTGAACTCTAAAATAAAAATTTCACCTGTAGAATTATCACACACATCTTGAAGAAGAATATGCAAATTACAGGAAACCACCAGATGGTGCGGATAGTACGTCACAATGACGAGAGTGTAAGAGAGGGGTATATAAGGGATGGTGGCAAAGAAGTAAAATTGTTCACAAGCGCTTTAAAAGCCTTCCAGTGCAATAACCGCATAGTTATGGCACAAAGGAAGCATTTGGATGATTTTTTACGTGGTAGAATTATCGGACGACTGGAATGTGGACGTACCCAGCTGGAAGTATCCGAGGAACTTGGAATCGCCCAGAGTGTCATCTCCAGGCTTTGGCAACGATTCCAAGATGATGGTAATGTGAGTAGATGTTACAGCACAGGTCGCCCCCGAGTTACAACGCCGAATGAGGACCGGCATTTGGCAGTTACTGCCAAAAGAAACAGACGGAGCACAGCATCAGACCTGTCTCGTCAGCTCTCTTCAGCTACCGGTACGACAGTTTCAAGGATGACCGTGTACAGACGCTTAGGGCACATTGGTCTATATGCTCGTAGGCCCGTCAGATGTGTTCCACTTACCGCAACTCACTGTCGCCTGCGATTAGCCTGGAGTAGAGAGCATGCATTGTGGACACCGCAACAGTGGTCTTGTGTGATGTTTTCCGACGAGTTCAGGTTTAGTTTGCAGTCTGATTCTCACCGGACTTTCATATGGAGAGCGCCAGGTACCCGTTACCACCAAGTGAACACCACTGAACGACACCGTTACGGTGGTGCAGGATGACTCGTTTGGGGAGGAATTATTCTTGGTTCCAGAATTGACCTGCATATTCAGAGTGTAACAATGACAGGCCACATCTATCGGAATGTCATTCTGGAACAACATGTACGTTTGTTTCGGGGCGCCATGGGTGCTGAATTTCTGTTTATGGATGACAACGCCCGTCCTCACCGTGCAAACATTGTAGACGAATGCCTTCAATCGGAGGATATCACCCGTATGGATTGACCAGCATACTCACCGGACTTGAATCCAATAGAACATGTGTGGGATATGCTCGGTCTACGAATTGCAGTCCGTCAACACCCTCCCACCTGTCTACCGGAACTTCGGAGGGCATTGCTTGATGAGTGGTGTAATATTCCCCAAGATCAGATTGATAATTTGATACTCAGCATGCCTAGGCGTTGTAAGGCCTGTATTGCATCGTCCGGGAGACATACTCCGTATTAACCATCATATTAACCATGTTATACTGTTTTTTGTAAATAGGTTCTTTCTTGAAATTTGCTCCAGGGAGTAAAAATCGCAATTTTTATTAATTATGTCAAACATATAGCATCTGTTTTGCTCTTTACCTTTTGTTAAATAAATAGATTTACAAATAAGTCAAATTTGTTTTGCTTCTGTCTCTTTCTTTGCCTGAACTTCATTATCCTTAATTTATGGACATGAGTGTATTAAATTTGCTGAATTCTTTCTTTTCTTGTTACATGAGCTCTATGATTTTTATTCTAAAAGATGCAAATCTCTTATTGGCCAGCTAAATTTAAAATACTCATCATTCTTACATCTTCAAAACTGTATTAATTATTTCTTTTGTGTAATGGAGAACTTTTATGAATTTGCCAAAATACCATGCGTATGATAATATGTTTTTAATACTTTTGATATGCATACGGCAGTATTTTATATACTTGGTAACGGATCAAGAAAATTGTTTTTGTAATAAAGCTTTGTTTTGTGTGTGTTTCGAAATTTATATATAATCATTATTTATTAAATATACTGCAGAGAGAGTGGTCTAATATTGATCATTATGGAATTTAGTTAAAATTCATAGTAGTTATTTCTGTGGGAAAAAATTACTTAGCATTGTTGTTTCTAAGTATGTGAAGTTATAAATTTCCATAAAGAAATTTGAAGGCGTAATAAAAATTTTTATAAATTAATGTATTCTTCTGTATATACTTGTGTTTTACAGAAATATTAGTTCAGATTACTTTGCTTTGACAAATCTTTACAGTATTACAGATTTTGAATTTCTTTCAATCTTATGTTGATATTTTCTATACTTCACTCATCAACTTTGCATGCATGTGAACCATTTAACATTTGCTGGAAAATATTTTGATATATGCAATAAGACTCTTAAAATATTATTCAAAATTATAAATGAAGTAAAAGTAAATTGTTAATTGTGTTAATATAGTTACTTGGCAGGTATATTTTTTTTCTCAACTTGTTTTGGTAAACTTGTAAAAATAACTGAATTATAAACATTGTTTTTGCATTTTGATTCAAATACAAATTGTCCAAAAATAATATAACGTTTCATTGCCAATATATGCAATAAGACCATGAAGCATTTTTAGGATGTAATGTTTGAAAAACATGTTCTGGTTAATGGTCATCAGTGTAAAGATGTGTTTTTGAGTTTTGTCAAAAATTACAGAACAATAGCAGTTTTAGACAGTATTTAATACTCTGTTAAGCAACCAAAAGAGTGCCTTTCTGTTTAACAAAAGCTTTGATCGGTAGTATGTTTATATGCTTATATAGTTATTTTTATTTATTAAATATAGGCACTACGAAGTTATAACTGTTAATGTTTCCTTATAGAATTTATCGAATATTTATTTCGCTGGAAGAAATTTCCTAGCATTGGTGTTTGTAATAAGTGAAGTTGGAAATGTTCATAAGGAAATTTGAAAAATAATAATAAACAGTTTTATAAATTTATATATTCATCTGAATATAGTTGAATGATAGAGAGAAACAAATTCATATTAATTTCCTTTGACATTTATTTTTACATCATTAAAGATTTAAAAGTTCTTTTAATCTATGCAGTTTATATTGATATTTTATATATTTCATTCATCAATACTGTATACTTGTGAATCATCAATCAGTTATTGAAAAACTATTTGATAGGCAATAAGACTCTTAAATGTTATTCAGAACTATAAATTAAGTAAAAGTATATTGTAAATTGTGTTAATGTACTTACTTGACTGGTAGAAGCCTTTTTTAACCAACTTCTTTTAGTAAACTTGTCAAAATAACTGATTTATAAACATTATTTTTGCATTTTGAATCAAATATTCAGATAGAAGTGGTCATAAAATAATCAAAAGTTTCATTGTTTACATTCTATGCACTAAAACCATAATGAGCCATTGTCCCTTGGGATGTAATATTATTATCTGTGATATTTAACCGTGAACTTTAATTGGAAATCAGAAAAGATATTCACATATTTGTTTGAAAAAGTTTAAAAGATGACTTCTTTATTTATATAAATCTATATGAAATTAGATGTTTCTGCCTGAAAGAAAATAAAGAGAATATTGTTGGAAAACTGGCAGGAAAAGAAACCTTGAAATAATTTTAAATTATTGATATAATGTTTTGCTAAGTCAAAATAACTTATTAACATAAAATTTATGTTATTTGAAGCATCATTTCATTCTGAGTTTCCTTCCCCTGATAGTTTAAATGTAGGCCTCTAATGTGCTGCATGTTAAAGTACACCTAACAATCTTATTAAAAATATTCTAAAAATCTGTTGGGAAAAATCAAGAAAATTGCTTTATTTTAAAAATTGTTATAATATTTGTTAACTACTTTTTTTTAAATAATAATTTTATAAAAAAAATTTAAAATTATTGATTGTTTGCCTCCTGTATTGTACATATTGCCATGAATCAATAAGAATAACGGAGAAACCTACTGTACAGAAAATCTTATAGCATATTTGTACAGATACTTAAATATGAATTTCTATACTCATAAAGATTTTATGGTATTACAGTCATCTGAAAGTAGACAATATTTAAACAATCTTTAGGACTTTTACGATAATTATTGCATTTTATCTTTCCAATTAAAGACTTAAATCGTACTTTTCACAACATTACATTTGCTTAACAAATTAATAATTTATAAATTCATCAAATAAGAATTGATCAAGTGATAGCCAGCAAAAAAGAAGAATCTTATAATAGAACTACAGAAATCCGCACAATGTTATGCTTTAAAAATGTAATTTCTCACCACTTTGCATTGCTTATTCTTCAACTATGAATAAAGATTTCTGGGTGCACCTTTGCTGCTTGCCAGCTTCAGGTGGTTTAAACGTTAAAACAGTGTGTTTACAGGCGAGCATAAATTGACCGAGCGAAACGAGTTCCTGTCGTAGCCCGATTGTTCGGCTTTTCGTATCTTTGTCTGTTGACGACCAAACGAGCTACTCGATTTTCTGCGAATATGGGATGAATGTTCGTTGAAGTCATTCCGTAAGTATGAGAATTCTTATTTTTAAATTTCATTTAATGACGCTGGTCTTTTTAATGGCCCCTCTTCGAAATGATGTTGTTTTAAAGATCCCATTTCAAAATGCTTGGCGTTTCAATGGTGTCCTCCCAAGATAGTGGCCGATTTAATAATTCCGTTTCTTGCATTAAGTATGTTTCAACGATTCTAGCCAAAGCGATCTCCTTTCATAATACCTAAAATAGCACCGATAACTACATATAACATTTAATTGTAATTCCCTTGCTACTAATAAAAGCAGACATTTAATTTTAATTTCATGCAAATTGGAAATATCAGTGATTTCTGTAAATAATTAGATTTCTAAAAAATCGGCTTAACCTTTAGATACTACGATGAAGAGCGGGTCTTAGACATTTTCATTTGGACTCGAGGACTACTGTTTACAGAACTGCTAGTTTCAACAGATTTTATGGCCAAGCCAGCGCGTGCGTTCTCCCTTTCACTTTCTCTCACATGTCCACGATATGGCGAGATGAGAGTGACGCTTCGGATCACAGTGAAAAGAGTTAAAGAGATATTTGGGAATTTTTCCTTGGGCCCAAAATTTGATAAAATTTACAACTGATATTAAAATACCACATGGGAAATTTCGCTCATCTGAAAAATAAAAATGTTTATAAAAAATTTTATTTTTATAATTTTTACTCGGAGAATCCTGGCAGTAATAAATGCAAAAACATTCCAACCAAGGTGTGACAGGAACGAATGGAGTATGCGGCCTCTATTACGGCAAGCTCTCTCTGGGATGTAAAGAGTCAGAGGTCGTGCATATCTAAAGGGGAGGGGCGGTCAGTCCCTGACGCACTTATTCGAATTGAGCTACGAAATCGAACGTACAGGGAAAACAATTATAATTAAGAAGAACGGCTACCTACCTAGCTCATTGTGCATACAAAAAATTAACGAATGTAATAATCTGTATTTTTTGGCGTTTGTCAGTGAATTCCCGATATCTGAAACAAAGACTTGTAATAGATGTGCGATTTCACAACTTATCTCTTGAGATCCAGGGTGCCAAACGACGAATTACATAGCTAATAAAATGCTTTTTTCCAGGATTTTTTACTTATTTGTTTAGTTTGAGGTTTATGTGTCCTCTGAAACTTGTAAAGAAACGGCAGATACTGAATGTTTGGTCTGGGCGAAAAACGTGCAGTTGCTGCAACCCCTGTACTCTTGCGTAACGGGAACATTGTTGGAGGCGGTATTCGAACTTTGCTGTCTGACAGTTGAAGCTCTTGAAGCTATAAACGGATATTGAATTTATAATTTGCGTTGCTACTGGGGAGGAACCTCTGCTTTCATGCTCTTTTTAACTGTCGTTTCATTAAAATTGTTCTAATCATGTACATTTTTTCTCTTTGCAGCAATCCGAATAGACTGATGCAATAGGCTTGTCATCTATATTACAATTAACCACTATACGATTGCTTTGTAGTAAGATTTTTCTGCCTGTTGTTGACCGGTTGATTTCTTCACTTTTATAGTAGGATAATCATTAGTCCTGTAACATTAGGAACTGGAGAATGTATTATAATTTGTTGTTATGGACATTGATGTATTGGCTCTATTCTGTTATCAAATTAATGGCGTTTTTCATGAAGTTCAATCATAACGTTGAAATTTCAATTTTACCAGCAGTTCCTTTCATCCGTTTAGCTGTTGTGAGTTTTAATTTATCGTGCGGAATATGCATAAGGAATGAAAGGCAGACAGATACACTGTCTACGAAGTTCGTACAAAATTTCATAGAAAACTTTAATTTTGGACGGAGATAAAAAAAATAATGCAGATATTCATGCAAGGCATCCCTCAGCTACTGGAATAAGATTTTCCCATACGTGTAAAGCATTTAGATTATTGCAGTATTGCAGTAGGTATTCTTAAATACGATAATTAAATCATAGGAAATCTGAATACTTTAAATAAAGTTATGTTTCTTGGTTTCTAGTAATACTTTCATCCCTACAAGGAATGTGAATATTGAAAAAATTATAAACATGTTGAAAAAGTATTGGGAAATAATAAGCAGTGGAAATTTTCCTACAATAATTCCTATAAATAATAAGAATTACCCGCGTATAAAATATGTTATCATTCTAAACTCTGTGCAGTATATTATTATTTTCAAAGCCCTTATGTATTCCCCTGCTACTTAGTGTGCTATTATGAAACTTATTAAAATCATTCACAATTGATATATTTAAACATCGTTCTTTAAAGTATTACTTCAGTATTCAGTTTAGTACGTTTCACGAGTGGGTTTTCTTCAGATTTCAAAATGCATGAAAATATAACATATATGGCAAAACATTTTATGGTATTTGAAAGAAAATTTGATGCTCCACGATATGATGTATTTTCATTTTTTTAATTTTAATGACTATTGTGTATTTGGAAATCATTAGAACTCAATGACAAGGGACAAAAACACAGCGATTCTGCCACCATATGCTTTTGGCATCATCACTACCGAATCCACTCGTGAGATTTCTGAAATGTATGGAGATGGAACAATGCCTCAATTCACAGCTAGACGTAATAATTCGTTATCAACAAAGGAAGTGATTAAACCAACTTTTTCGTCAAAAGGCCAAAGGAACGAGTGGTAAAATAAATAAGAAAGTTTGAAATGAATTTAAAAACGCTTATGAATTATTACGCAACCCAATATGTTCATTCTTATAAGTAATTAATTGAAGGAAATGCAAACAGACGTCCTTTTATTGTAAACTATGATGGCTGAAACTCTACTGGCATTAATCAAATAAAAAGTATCTAAGAAAAAGAAACGAAACTTATAACTGCAATTATCATGCAATTACTTCCGACAGCATGTTTCGATTGAATTTTAAATCTTAAAATGTAAAACATTATGCATTCAATGATGCTGGTTTCATCACCCACATGATTTGTGCTTTGTTTACCGAAAAACGTTTACAGATTCCTTTTTAGTCATAACCAATACATCACCTATCCAATCAAGAAAAGAAAACATTAACATTGTTACTGTGGGAGGGCCAATGTAACTGTGAATGAAATAAGATGCTTGAAATATTGGATTTCACGCAATTCTTAGTTTATAATTTATAAAGGTAATATTTTTAAATTCTGAGTAAATTACATCAAACCTGAATAAGTTTTGAAAGAATAGAACCAAACCTGTACAAACAGGAATTAAACGCAAGAGAATTAGTCTTTTCTTTTCTTACAGTGGCATCAGATTTCAGTAGATTTATAAGTATCAGCGAAAAAATTAAATACAATGACATCTTATTATTATTAAAAATTCGAAAAAGGCTTCAACTTCGTATTCTCTTTTACTTATAATTTTCAGAGAAAGTAGAGAAATCATCAAACAATCAGAATTCAATACTTTGCTGTATCTACACATTTTAGATCTCCCGAAGACTAATTTTGGAAACAACATCCGTTCGTACGCCCATTTATGAAATCCAAAACATAATGAAATACAGATGCGTACTGAATTTTGAAACAAATTCTTAAATCGGATTAGTTATTTGTCTATTCTCTATGTGAACGCGGTAAGTGAAAACAGCAGCAAGCTAGAACAAAAACTGACATCAAAACTACAGAATTGTGTCCATGTTTGGTGCGTATCGACTAAAAGTTCAAACGACGCGTGCTTGACTTTCCGTCGCTGTGTGAAAGAAGCTTAACAGAACGCGAGAAATTCCTGGGGAGAACACACACTTAATTTCTTTCTTCAGGCGGCCTCCAATATAGGAAAATAAACGCACACCCAGCGTCTCTTTTATTTATTTTGTCGCCTCAGAAAGCAGCAGAAGCTGCTTATATAAAACAGCTAATTTGAATACGATTGGGAATAACACTGAGAATATATATGCATAACTTGCTTACGTTTTTAGTCGTTGAATTATAAGTAATTTTCCAATGCTCATAATTTGCTCATGTTTATTTTTAAATATGTCGATAATTTCACAAATTATCTCATTCCGTTTTCAAATTTCTCACTCCGTGTAGGGATGCAAGTGCTACTCATTAACATAAAATATAATATAAAGTATATTCACATTTACTAATTCCCCCCGCAAATCTTATTATCTAAAAGCCATATCTGCCTGAAGCTTTTTTTATTTATTTCAATCGACTCAGCAAGTAACAGAAGTGTACGTCAGAGCTTCGATGTGATTTAATTATAATACATAGATTTGGATGGAAACATATATGTATACCATTCTTATGCTTTTAGTAGTAGTATTATGGAAATTTCCAACTGGTAATGATTTCGTAATGCTTATTTTCCAATATATAAATATTTTTTAATTATTCTCATTCATTCTAGAGATGAAAGTGTTATTCGAAACTTTAAATTATAAATGTATTTAAATGATATTCAAATTTCTAATAATTTAATTATCGTGTTTAAGATTGAATTCGAAAATACTCTAAATTATTTAGAAGTATGGAAAATGTTGTTCTAGTATCTTAAGGACTTCTTACATGGATATCTGCATTCTTCTTATCTCCGTACAAAATTGAAGAACGAAGTTCGAGATATCTGTATGTCTGTCTGTCGTTCCTTGTGAATTTGCACGAAAAAAAGTTAAATGTCGGGCGAGCTACACAGATGGAAAGAAAAGCGGGTAAATATATAATTTCATTGTTATGAAAGAGTTTCAGCAAAAAATAACCATTAAATTTGGTAACAGAATAGAACCAATACATTACTATCCGATACACGAAATTGAAACACATCTTCCAAATCCGAAGGCTACAAGACTCAGAACTATCACATTTTACAAGTAAAGAAATCTCCCCCGTTCATTACAGGGAGAAAAATCTTACTACAACGGAAGTGTGTAGTGGTTAACTGTTATATAACAAGTTTGCAACAAAGTTGATACGGCAAACTTGACAACATGACACAATGACAAAGCAAAATCTCATTCTTCCCTTCTCGGCTGGAGTCTCAACTGGTATTATTATTAGCATAACCGCCTGCGGATCCGCCGATAGTTGGTTCGAATCGCACCCTTCTCTACATGCCCCCGGATTGTAAATGTAACTTCCCTTAACCCTTTGACTACTAAGAGTTCTCAAAAACTGATTACAGCTGTATACGGAGGTTCGCTTACTAATTGATCTGTGTAATAGATTCGTCCTCCCCGTTCCCCCTTTTCTCCTCACTACAAGTGGTGAGGAGATATGAATGACAGGTATTTCATCTCTCATATCTCCCCTAAGGGTACCCTTAATGACCACTCGCCCAACAGCCTTCTCCCCATTTCGGAACAGTAAACAGCAGAAATCCGCCCAAATAGTATAGAAATTGCATGGCCGGTTAGGAGTCAGAGTGTTAAAAATTACTCAGTGTGCGTTCAGAAGAAGGGAGAAGAAAACCCCACTGTCATATTCCGCGATAAAAAAAGGGAGATAGAAAGAGATATTCCTCAGTGGATGAGGCTTTGAAGCAGGGAGGAATATACCCCAGACGGGAAGCTACATTTGTTACTAGTTTAAAATGAACTTGCTTTACAAGTTTACTGCAAGCTCGACGCATGGTGACTTCGTAGTTTGCGATAACTTGAATCATACTTGTTATGAACTTGCAGTCTTGCCGTATCAAACTTGCTGCAAGCTTCAAGAGCAAGCCTGCTTCAGCTTTGCTACAAACTACAATTGTTATATGGTAATACCTCGCCGAGAGAGCTGGCCGAATTAGATGATACACACCATCACTGTCGTCTATCAATATCAGACATGTCTCTCCCGAGCACACCCTTGTTGAAAACTCGTTTTACAACGTGACCCCTTTTATAGATCAGTACCCTTTAGAAAACCGACCGGGTAATATACAACACTTTCGGAAGGATAAAGCCGTATTAGTAGTCACAGGATTAAATTAATATAAAATTTCAACAAAAATTAACAATAATAACGATATATTATGTTTTTCAACAATAATAGCGAAAGATAAATTAATACCTTTTAAAATTATTTTATTATCAAGTTACTACTTGGGAATAAATCTTTCAAAATTCAGAACCACAAAACTTTTAAAGGAATGATGCATATTTTTCAGAATATTTCGTATGTTTTGCATTTAAAAATGTTACAGCAATAGCACAAAAATAAAAAAATACTTTCGTTTAAAAAAGCGAACATAAAATGTTAAAATATTGCAAAATTGAATTCATTTCAACCACATTTGATGAGAGTTTTGAAAAACATTTTAAATTCACCGTTCTTATCTTGAGGTATCCTTAATAATTCATATTTTGAAGAAATAATCGATTTATTCCAAACGAACTAGTGAATACCAAAATATAATAAATTAAAAGAAAATAGGATATCCGGTATTTATAATGTGCAACAATAACATTTCATTTTATCCTTACTAAAGATCCAACATGGTGTCAGAAATATTAGGTTTCTTTGGAAATGGGGGGAATAACTCGAAGTAGTTAATTCCAATTTCCAAAAATGAGTTCGCTGTAATCGCTTAACACAAATAAGAGTAAATCCTCTATATGTGCTGCTTCTCAGCTACATCTACTAGACAAGAATAATGTTTACCTTGTCTCGTCTCAACAATCATATATTTTTTTCAAACATGCAGACATGGGAAAAGTGAAAAGTTAGTTTAATGTTGCCCATAGCACTCACTGAATTAATAATGCATATTTTTTGTTAGGTGTATTGATGTTGTACTGATGCGCGGATTCAACACCTGAAATTCTTTTGCTTCCGTGAGCTATAAGGAAACAAGAGTTCCATTGCAATTCTGATTCTTCTGCTGTAAAATTCTTAAAATAGTAATAATCCAATCTTAGAACTTTTAGCAAGGCATATTGTAAAGTTCACGTTTCATATCATATCCATACTAAATAATAATAACGCCAATTTCCATTTACCAGTCCAGACATAAAATTCCAAACTTTATATTAAAGAAACGATTTTTTTTTGCCAATGTATCTTAAGAATTTTAAAATTTTATATAGAATTTGCTTCAATTTTAAAAGTGGTAATACTTCTTTTACAAATTTCCAAATCTTGATTCCTAAATGTGTAGAATAGTCCTGTCAAGAAGGCCTAAACCGATGATTAGAGAAAAATGGTGTAGTCTGGAAATTTGGCACAATTGTTGGGGACAGAATCCTAAACGACATACTAAAAGTCCTAGCTGGTACGGGTGCGTTCAAAGGGGGAGGGGCGTTTTCAGTTTTTCTTAAATATCTCGAAAACTATGGTTTCTAGCGAAAAGCACTTCATTACGAAATTAAACTGCATACAATTGACCATACAAAGAAGTCCTACATTTAAATAGCATCAATAGTTAAGAATATACAGGTTGATTTAAACGAGAATATTTCTAAAATTCCTTATTCTGATGGTAAAATCAATTAAAAGCGATGAAGCAAACACCCTCAGAAAAAATGCACACATAAATAATTATACAAGGTAGTGTTGTAAGTGTCTGAGCAGAGAACTTTTAGCTAGGTATATTGTAACGTTCACGTTTCATATCATATCCGTATTAAATAATAATTCTAATTTCCATGTACCAGCCCAAATATAAAATCCAGACTTTATTTTAAAGAAACGGAAATAAGAATACCTATTTTCCGAAGACAAAATTTTAAAATTTTATATAGAATCTTTTTTTAATTTTAAAAGTGGTAATACTCCGTTTACAAGTTTCCAAATCTTGATTCCTAAATGTGCAGAATAGTCCAGTCAACAAGGGCAAAAGCCGATGATTAGAAAAAAATGTTGTAGTTTTGAAATTTGGCACAATTGTTCGGGACAGAATCCTAAACAACATACTAAAAGTCCCAGCTGGTACGGATGGGTTTAAAGGGGAGGGGACCTTTCCAGTTTTTCTTAAATATCTCGAAAACTAGGGTTTTTAGCGAAAAGCATTTCATTCCAAAATTAAGCTGCATAAAATTGCCTATAAATAGAAGTCCTGCATTTTTTGTAGCTCCAATAGTTTAGAATATAAAGGGGGATTTAAAACAGAATATTTCTAAAATTTCTTATTCTGATTGTAAAATCCATTAAAAGTGATGTAGCAAAAACTCTCAGAGAAAAAAGGCCATAAAATAATTATACAAGTGTAGTATTGTAAGTGTCTGAGAGGAGGGATTAACACCTATTTGATGAACCGTCGTTCTCCCTTTCTCCCATGACATCTGATCCCCTTCATATATTTCGTTTTAATCGTAGTCCACTTAATGAGTTGTAAATTTTTAAAATGTTGTAGTTTCGAAATTTGACATAATTCTGTTTAATACTTTGCTGTGAGGTGGGCCGATCCGTAAACGAAATCGGAAACTTCACTTGTTTGTATTGGCGCAATTGTACTTAAGGGTATGAAAAGGTAAAATGATTTGGAAATTATGACGAAATTAAATTTAAACCTGAATAAGTTTGAAACAAATTCTAACACATCTCCAGATAGTCTTCCTTTTGGCGACAAAAATTGGCGATCCGAAGTGAGGGAGGAACGGCAGCACAATATAAATCTTAGTTTTACTTTTATGCTAAATCTCATTCGTCCCTCATCTGTACGAACTCACATATTCACATGTAAAGAACATTATAAAGATTTTTTGAATTTTACAAATAACAAAATATTATTTAAACTCTCCGAAAAAACACATTTATTTTTATTAATTCTAATTTTAAGAAACAATGATCGTCATCCCATCATCTGCCATTATTGTTTTGGGCATGCTTGTTTTCTTTTCATTTTTACCTCAACAGTGTCATTTTTAAGCTGTGATTGTTACGTCTGAATGTTGAGCTGATATCTACAAAAGGTACGAATCCGACTAAAATCATTTTTCTAATTAAAAAGATAATGAATTATAATTAAAAGTTAATTAAGCAGCTTTACTAAATAAATTTCGAAAACGGCGTTTTCTTTCCTATTTCATTCGCGTTATCATATTCATAGAATTTTTTTTGAAAGAGTACAATACAAGTTTTGGAAGAAAATTGGTCAAAATACAAGTGGACACTTTAGCCTTCTGGTAGGTCTCGACTTTGGGACAGAATGTTTCCAAGTTTTAAACCCCATTTAGTGGAGGAACCACCTTGTAATTGGGTTTGGTATACGTAAAATCCGACAGAATCAAATACTTTCAAGTTGATGCGGCACGAAATGAGGAGAAAGCATTGCCGCTTGAGGTGTCGTCCCCGTAGACTGACCAGGGTTCTACGAAATTCCTCCCAAAACGGAAATCTTATTGCTTCGAAACATGACATAAATATAATTAAACGAAACATTTTTATACTTAAACATTTATTTACTTAATAAAAAAATTTAATTTAAATATATATACATATACTATAGATATGTAATAGCTATTTTCTGTAATACCTATATTATTATATTACAGCATATACAAAACATATGCTATATTATAGTAATAAATATAATATATATCATGTAATTACATATATATAAATATATATATATATATGTATGTAATATATGTATTGCTATATTATACACACATATATAATAGAGTAAGGCATATATTATATAATATACGTATATTTATATTACACATGTACATGATGTATTTTGAATGTTGCTATAATATTAAACATTTATTTACTTAATTAAAAAATGAGAATAAAATTTTAATATTTATTGCAGTCACTTAATTTTTTTTATCAGAAATTAAATTGCTTTCGTCTACCTAAGGATACTTATCCTTTGTGAGAAAACAATTGGAAAAAAGAAGTGATTCAATCGTTCTTGGGTTCAAGAGCACTGGTGTGAATGTATGAATCAAAAAATATTTTTGTTTCATTTGTGTTTAAAGAAATTGGTGGCACAATTTGGGATACCAGAGGTCTTACCTAAGAATCCAATTTCCTGTATTGTACCGATGACATACATTTTCGAAATTATTTTTTTTTCTGACTTTCAATCATATTCATAAAAATTTATTTACATTTTTCTGACGATTTATAAACTACAAAAAAATCTACTACACATTTTTTATTAAAATTACTTCTCCATCTCTATACATTACAAAATGTCCAGATAGTCAAAAATCGGCAACTTTCACGTATTAAATAAAACTTACCTTAATGGCTATCAAAGAATGAAAGTAGGCTAAAAATCTGTAAAGGCTTATTTTGTCACCGTGTAGGTTTTCGAACTTAGATCAGCTTGGAAAAACGTCACTTTTCGAATTGGCCTATACTTTTATAAATAATAAAATTAACCAGTTTAAAACATCCAAAAGTAAGGATTTCAAAATGAAATGTACCCTAAAAAACTTAGCCTCTTAGTTAATGAATTTAGACCCTGATTTGTAATTTACATTATATTAAAAGTCTTTTCAGAAGCAAAAAATTTTCAGTCTAAGATTTAAACCAAATAGATTTATGCCTCCAAGTCTATTAGATTAGGATACCGCGGTCTAAAAGGAGTTGAAAATAACCTCTAATAATAGTGATGCGCAATTAGAATTTTTCCTAATTATATCTTCATTTTCTTCATTCCCCCAGGGGCCTTAAGTATACATGAGTCAACAAGATGAAATTATATTAACTTATACGGCTTTAACCGCCAGAATAAGACAGGATATCATTTAGTTTTTCAATCGCGATAACTTTTCAGATAATCAACCAAAAAGATTCTCTACCGAGTATTGCGATGCAATGATTAATGTGTGTTTAATATCACTTTCGAGGTTTTCAGATGAATGTTGCAATTCACGGTCTGTCAGGTGATGAATGAAACGTTTATAAATTAAGAAACTTTTACATGTAGTGGAATCGTCTACATATGAAAATCTGCATAAAAATTTAAAATATTACAGTGAACATTCTGAATTTCTGAAATAAAGGCGCTCACTTGCTCAAGAAACAGAATTTCCTTAACTATGATATCAGTGTGTAGTAGAATCCAAAAGAAAGTTATATAAACATCGCACTTTATCAGAAAAATAATGAATAAAACTGCAGGTTGGATTCAATTCACTTAAAAATAGAAATTGAAATGTTTCTTGAGTTTATTCTGTATAGGCATTTCAATAGGAAAATTCGTAAAGAGATCGCCCCATAACTGAATTCTTATCAGTAAATTATTACTAAAATTACCATTTTTTTCAAAAAGTAAATGTCCTTATATGTCCTTATCCAGGCATCATGATATCGCTTAATTTTGAACTGAGTGACGGTTAAGTTGCATGATACAGGTAGGTATTGGAAGAAGATCCGTAGTGTAGCCAGTAAAACATTTCTATTTCTTGAAAAAAGTAGTGTGTTGCATCTGATAGGCGGTTACTAAAAATGATTATTACATTGATGGGTCTGTAACTTTTCGGCCTAGGTCGGGTTAAGAGGGTGGATCGGATCAGATCAGCTTTTAATTACAACTTGAGATACAGACAGATGCCACAGATACTCCCCTTCAGTCACGAAGACTGAAAATGAACAATTGTACAGGAACGTCTTTCATATCAAATAACGATTTCGGTCTTCTGTGCTCTTCATGCAAGAACAGGAGGAGTTATCTTTGGAGCCACCTCATCCGGAATCGGATACATTGCTCTCAGTGTGTCGATCGATATTGTTGTTGGTATACCGTCGAACTCCACAATGAAAACTTTTTCTGTTCTTGAGAGGACCTTGAATGGACTAGCATAAAGATTTTTCAAGGTTTTTAGCACTCGATCAATTCTCAAAAATACGTGAGATTCTTTAACCAGATCATCACTAACAAAGACTGAACTTGAATCATGACGCGTAGTGGAAACCGGTTTAAAGAATCGAACATGATGCTTTGGCATCTGCAAGAATGATGATGTCGACGTTGTCACCGGTGTATTTGAAAAATCTCTACTGACAAATTCAAGGTCGTTCCATGCACTAACTCTGCAGAAGATGTGGCCAACTCCAGTTTAAAACTCATTGTGATGCCGAGCAATACCAACTAAAGAGCATCCAGCCAATTTTCAGGAAGATGCACCATCAACGCACTTTTCAGATGTCTTTGAAATCTCTCAACTGCTCCATTACTTTGGGAGTGATAAGTAGTGGTTTGAGTCTACCCCACACCTAAAAATTTTGAAAGAGAAGAAAAAAGATTATTTTGAAAATTAGAACCACGATCAGAAGTAACTTTCTCTGGTGCTTCAAATGTAGAAATCCATCATCCAGGTCCAACTACGTCAATATCACATGCGAAAAGCGTGCTGATGGTAAAAGAAAGTTTCGAGATACTGACTTTGTATGACTTACGACTTTAGATCTCTGGCACTGAAAACAACTCCTTCACCCTAATTCACAATACTTGTTTATTTTCTTCCACAGAAATCTAGCTGCGACAAACTTTTGAGTAGCTTTGAGACGACGATGTGATAAATTATGAAAATGATTCAAAATTTGTGGACGAAAGGATTTCGTGATATACGGACGTACTATGCAATGGACACATCACAATAAAGCGGTTTTTCGGATGAAGCAAATACATGGGTCTAAGTTTCAAACCGGTCCCAGAACCCATCAATGACTGCAGTTCGTGATTCGAAAATTGATCTTCCTCCAAACCGTCTAAGTCATTTAAATTTAACAAGTTAAT
This sequence comes from Araneus ventricosus, assembly GCA_013235015.1. NCBI lineage: Eukaryota > Metazoa > Arthropoda > Arachnida > Araneae > Araneidae > Araneus > Araneus ventricosus. The sequence goes on from BGPR01011243.1 coordinate 46,170, forward strand.
TTGTGAAATTCTAGAAAATGTGTCAGGTATTACATTATCACCACCTGCAATGTAACGTATGTCGGTTGTGAATTGACTGAAAAGTTCAAGGTACCTGATTTAACGAGGAGTACTATTTTCGCGTTTTCTCGTGAAAGCAAATATGAGTGGTTTGAGAACAGTGTAAATAACCAGTTCTCGACCCTCCAGCATGTAGCAAAATGTTTTACAGACAAGTAAATAGACAACTCATGGTCAAAAGTATTATATTTCTTCTCTGTAGCGTTCATCTTCCTAGAAATTAAACCAAGAGGTTTTACTGTGGATTCTATATTCTGTTGAAGTACAGCGCCTACAGTGAAATCTGAAGCATCAGTAATCAACGACAAACGAGAATCTGCTGCAGGAAAAGATAATGCTGTTGCATTTGTAATTAACCTCTTGCACGACTCAAATACAGATTGAGAGTCTTCCGTCCATGCAATAGGGGTGTTGTTCTTCATAACATTATTTAAACAAGGGTGTGTAAATACTCTTGTTCCTTAGCAGCATCTTTTAAAATACGATGGTAAAAATTAAGTGTGGCCAAAAATCTTCTTAGCTCCTGAACAGTTTTAGGTAAAGGAAATTCTATTAAAAATTGAATTTTTCTCAGGAAGAGTTGGAAATGCCCCTTTGAAGAGACCAAAAAAACCTTAAAATTTAAGTTCTGATTAACTCAAAACACACATTTGAGGATTTAACACTATGCCATGCTCGCTAAGTTTGCTAAAGACGAGATCGAGGTCACTCTTGTGACTCTCCTTTGTCACTTGAGGCAATCAGCAGATCATCCAGATAAGCATATCAATCGGGAATGTCTCTGATGATACCGTCTATGTACCTCTGCATAGTTTGAGCTGCATTGTGAAGACCAAAAGCCATGAGAACGTACGCAAAAAATCTTATTGGTGTAATCACTGCTGTCTTATCAATATCCTGAGCATTCATAGGTATTGGGGCCCATATCCGAAGGCAGGTCGTACCCCGGTAAAACGGGGGGTTGTTGCATGAGCCGATCCTAATGGGGGCTATAATGCAGGAACCTCAGTGCCTGACTATGCTGACGTGGCGGCCGGTCTTTCATGTGTTACCCTGATGCCTAGGCAGGGCTGGGTGATGTTCTTTGTGGATTGTGTCTTTGCTAATAGGCTTTCACGAGATCGATTTTAGAGAAAACAGTTTTAACTCTTAAACCATTAACAAAGTCGTGAATATGTCGTAATCAGTTACGATCTTGGGTTGTAATCGAATTTATACACCGAAAATCACCACAAATACGCCATGAACCGTAGCTCTTTTAAGCGAAATGAAATGGACTGGAAAAAACACTTTTTGCAGATCGTATTATTCCCTGCCTCATCAAGTCATTAAATTCTTGTTTAAAATTATAATTTTTCGGGGAGGGGGTTCAATCGTCACGCCCTTGCATGAATAAGTGGAAGTTTTGTTTCAATGCCGTGTGTAATTATGTTTTTATTTTTTTCGTGTCTAAATTTCTGGAAAACAAGTTTGGATATTTCAATAACATTGAATGGAAAGAGGAATTATTTGCAATCATTGTCAAATCTAGATATTTTGCACGCCTAACCGTTCATTTAACGAGCAGGGAAGTTAGACCGTCAAGAAGTCTCCTGTTGCTAACGTCAATAGGGAGTTCGAACCGCTCTAGAAAATCAGCTCCAATAATTGAATCTGAAACATCTGCTACAAAATTAACCAATTAATACTACGTCTTAGACCAAAAAACATCTCTAGTTTAATGGTGCTGCCAAAGCTAGATCTGCGAGAACCGTTGACTACGTAAATTTCCTTTTATTGTTTAGCTGAAAAATTAGTTAATTTCTTAGGGTAACAACTAACCGCTGCGCCTCTTTCAACTAAAAATGTATGCCTGGTTAGTTAGTCTGCTATAAATAATAGTCTACTAGGTTTACACTTATCTGTCGCCGAATTAACAGATATGCCTTTTAGTTTAAAGAATAAGCACAAGGTTTCACACATTTTGATGCTTTGTCACCGAAACGGTGATGGTACCAACATAAGCGTTTAGGCTCTACCTTTCTGCTGGCAGTGCGTCTTGATGGTGTTAACGATCGCCTTCGAGGTTTAACACGACCGCGTGAATATTTAGCAACAGACAATTTTTTAACCATGTTTCACAAATCAGTTGACTCTGATTTAATAGCATCTAACTCAACTTGATTTGGTTTAGTTTCAACAATTGGAACAGTCAAGCTACATCTTGAAAACTTATGTCGATCTATGCAAGCTCATACAATGAAGCTATAAAAACTGACAAAATTTGTTGAAGGTTATCAGGTAAACGCTGTAGCCACAATGTCTGCAAAATGTCACCCGCCATTTCGGCTGGAGCTAAATTTCGCATTTCACTTAGCAAATGTGAAGGGAGTTTGTCGCCAGGTTGTAAATTCTTTAGTAACAGGTTTAACCGTGCTAAACTTGACTGTGAAAACTGTTGTAAAACCCTATCTTTAAGCACGATGTATGTTTTCTGAAGAGGGGGATTCTTTACAATGTCTCTAACACATGATAATACTTTGGAATTTAAAGCAGCAACGACTGTATGAAATTTGGTAGAGTCATTTGGAATACCAGCAATTACAAATTGTGATTCGACCTATAAAAACCAAAGCTCCGAGTCATTATCACAGAAAACTATAGCCTTGAATGCAATTCTCTAAAGTTGATAATATTGATCAACACCAGGCAAGACATCCGGTTTAGTTCCAGGCATAAATTAAAAGACAATTAAAATGGTAAATTAAAATTTCAAAATTTCTTAAAATTATCCTACCTTTGTGTGAACAGGACTGTATTATAGTTGGACTGAAGGTTCTCAGGAATGTTATAGTTTGACCGAAAGTGCACAGACAATGTTCTAGTTGGACCATCGTTAGAACAGGTTTTTGTTAAGAAGAGTATGAGTGGCAACAGGCGGAACGCACGTTGCTTCTCTGGTGAGGCATGGCAGATGTTATGGTGTGTTCGTAAAGTGTGGCTAGAATGTAGTCGACTTGGATTGCTGAGTTTTTTTGTGAAGATGCCTTGAGCTTCAAGTTTTATGTCACATGATGCTGTCTAGAGCAGTTTTTCTACAATAAATTTAAAAATGATTAGATAGTGGTGACTATGCTTCACGGATGTCAGCAAGTGTTGCTTCTATAGTAATGGCGAATGCGGTCATCTGTGACATTTTGACCGAGCACGATTTTCGTCCTGATTTTCAAG